>DWNI01000281.1:0-10281 GCA_018250175.1 Alychna victa
TCAAAAAGCCAAGTGAATCTGAGCTGGTTAAAGTGTGTCAAAAGTTTTTCCTATCGACTTTCAATATTTCTTAAATGTTTATGAGAGGCTGCTTCATAAAACTGTCGGAGATAAATGTAATCGAATTTGATGTCAGGGGAGTGCCGGGTCCACACAATAAAACTCCTGAAAGTGCTAGACAGTACGTCAAAGACCACATTAGCTCTTTTCCACACATGCCAGCTCATTATGTTAGAAAAGAAAACAAAAAAGAGTACCTTGACCAAGACCTTAATGTTACAAAGATGTATGAACTATATGTTGATAAGTGCAAGGAAGATGAGGTGGAACCTGTCAAAGTAAATGTGTACCGCGATATTCTAAAGAAAGATTTTAATATTGGCTTCCATAAGCCACGGAAAGATATATGCGATGAATGTTTTGCATATGATAACATGAATGGTGAAGAGAAAGAAGCCAAAAAAGGTGAACATGATGCTCATTTACAGAGAAAAGTTCAAGCGAGAAGACATAGAGACGAAGGTAAGAAACTTGCTCCGGATGATAAAAATTATTTCGCCGAATATGACATGGAAACTATTTGTCATATTCCTACCTCATCTTCCAAAAAAATATTATACAAACGAAGGTTGGCTGTATATAACTGTACTTTACTGGATTTTGGCAAAGAAAAGAGGGAAGTAACATGCTATTGCTGGCATGAAGGTGTTGGTAATAAAGGTGCTATCGAGGTTGGATCATCTTTGTTCAAATATATGACAGAAAAAGCAGTTGGCAAACCGATCACTTTTATGTCAGATACTTGAGCGAGTCAATGCCGAAATATGTATATTTCTGCCTTGATGTATTGTGTGGCTTTTGAATATACCGGAAATTAATCAAAAATATTTTGAGCCTGGTCACAGTCAGATGGAAGTTGACAACATTCACGCTACTATATAGCTGGCTAAGAAAAGTGTACCAATTTTTGATCCGTCCAGTTACTACACTATTATTAGAACTGCGTCAAGAAGAAATCCCTACAAAGTACAAGAAAAGGGACAGGAAGATGTTTTTGATTTGAAGAAACTGAAGACTGTTATGATTAAGAACTGTAAAACAGATACTGATGAGGAGACTGTAAATTGGTTAAAAATCAAATGGCTTCAATATCGCAAGGACGACCCAGAAAATATTTATTTTAAATATGACTTGGACAGCGACTACTTAAAAAAAATTAAGGTATTCAGAAGAGGCAACGTCGTCAAGAGTAATTTTGCATAAAGCTTACAGTGGTCCAATAGCTATATCAGCAGATAAATACAACGATCTGCAAGAGCTGTGCCGATCTGGAGTTATTCCTTCAACATATAATGAATTTTACAACCATTTGCAGGTCGACCACGAATAATAATTTTTAATTACATTTTCAAAATATCCACGAAGGATTATTACTTTTAGAAGATTTTTGTTATTTCTAAGAACTATTTCAACGGAAGATCTGTTGCATTACGTACAATATTAAGTTTATGTAACAGCCAAAATGACGTATGTCAACCATTTTTTTTTAAATAAACTTTATTAAAGTAAATACATTTTTTTATTACCTAAAAAGTTACACTATTCTGTAGCCGATAAATAAAGCTTCATTGTTAGTAAAAATCAGATATCTAACTACTATAGATTTTGCTACAAAAGAGCTGTAAGATAACGGTAGGTAAGTTTGAGTTGTTTTTCGGCTCTCCTGTAAAGTTGTCATTTTGCCTTTACGCTACTCTAGTTCTTAACCCACGATTTGGTCTCCCGATTCTCGGTCTCAAGATTGGTCTCCCGGACCTGATAAAGTGTAGTCAATTCTGCACATTGTACCTTTATCTTGTATCCCTATAGAATTTACAAGTATTTTCGGTGCAGAAATCATCAGAAAATTTATATATTTTCAATTATTGTTGAATTTAATCAAAGAACATATTTTTCCTGGACCTCTTTTTCTAGTTTGTTTAATGCAACGCGAATCGAACACTGGCGATACACCGACAGAAGAACTAGTTTGACGTTCTTGAAATAAAGAATATGACGAACGTTTGAATTTTTGGTTAAATATTTATCTGTTTAATTTTTATATTATTATGTTTACTTTTTGCGATAAATTTTTTTGTTTAAAATAGAGTCTGTATTAAAAATCATTTCAAAACGGTATGTATCTTTTCAATAAGGTATTATATTAAATCATGATTTTAAAATACAAACAATAATGCGTAATAATTCTATCGTTCATGTCAATCCATTTTTTCCTCAATGTAATCTTGATGGTTCTTGAGAACTATTGATAAAGACGCCAAAGTAATTTTATTTTTAATTGTGACAAATTTGGATCTAGATGGCGGGTGGTATGCAAGCAGCCGAAGGTGGCCGCGGTAATTTTCGAATCTTAGCATCTACACAACAGGAAGAAGATGCCTTCGACTACGTGAAATTCCGCGATGTACCTAAAACTAGCGGGTAAATATTATATACTTGCTTTTTTACTTCAATTATTCTAACACTTGTGACCGTAACTTATACCCCTGCTGTCCATTTCTATATATTGCTCTCTTTGTTTCTTGTATAAATTCTAGTACATAGGTTAAGGTTCTATTATATAAACTTAATAATAATCGTACATCTGTAGGGAGTAATTAAATGAAGTTTTTTGCAGTGTTTTAGGTTCAGTAGCCCACCTGGTCAAAGGAGCTCTTGGTGGTGGAATCTTGGGGGGCCATGTAGCTTACATGAAGGCTGGTGTATATGTGGCGGTGCCTCTAAATGTTGTGTTTGGCATATACATGTATCATTGTCTATACGTAAGTCATAATTTCAATACTATTTTTTTTGGTACCTACTCTAGATTGCAGCAGTAGATCAAAAGTACTACGTAGCAATATTGAATTCAGATATATTTATTTTAATTTGAGCGGAACTATCACAATAACGGAAAATTCTAAAACGTAGTAAAGTAAGCTGTGCATATTTTGGACTTGCTGAGATATTTTGTACTAGAATCCATCATTCAACAAACTAAAATGTCAAAAAGAGCGTTGCTATGTATTGAAAAAAGGTTTTTCGAAATATCGATAAGAACGGCAACGCCTATGATCTGAAATAATTTGTGTACATTGAGGTGTCAAACCAGTTCCAATTATGGATTGTACACCAAGTATCAATCAGGTTTCTGAAATATTTAATTAAATGATTAATCACCTGATGTATGCAATTCAGTTTAAAGTCGCGGCTAGTGATATTATGAAGGCAGTAGGGTCTAGGTTACAGAAACCTTTATATCCATCGCAATCCATAACTGTACCACAGCTGGGTTGGGTCTCGCCTGCCAGGGTGAAAGTAGCAGCACATTTCATTAATTGTTGAGAACATGGATTATGTACGATATTACGGTCATTGACGAAGAGCTTTCAAGAGATAAATTAATATATAATAACTAAATAAAAACAAAAAAATGAAACAACTGAAAAATTTGTTGTAATAAAAAAAATATGAAATCATCATTGAATGACTGACAGAATCATGATTCGAAATGCACATTGCGAGGTAATTTGTATCAGAATTATTAAACACTAACCTGTAATTGTTAAATCTTGGAATTTATCTTTCAATTATTTTTCTTGTAGATATTAGTGACATCAGCCCAAACGCTGTTCAGAAGAACTAGAATCCCGAGTATGTCTTATCCGGACGTTGGCGAAGCCGCTATGTCTTGTTGCCAAAATGCATTCATTGCCAAGTTTTCTACGGTATATAGGTAGGTACTGACGTCATATTCCCTTATCTAGAATAACAATATAATTACATTTTACAGGAGAACGACTTGAAAGTTTGGAATGAAAAATACACCTACTTAAATCAGACTCTGCCTGCGGCTTCAGCCGCGGAAAAGTGGTTTCGTAAAAAGTATTTTATTAATTGCTAGGAAACCTGTATTTAGCATGATCCAGGACATGGTTTATGTCACACAGTAAAAACGACCAAATCATCCCAGGGAACGTACGACCGAGATAAACTCTGACCTATGTCCTTTTCCAGGACGTGGTCTATTCTTGAGCCAAGTTTCAACTTGATCCGTAAAACTGTTAGCGTGTCAAGGAGAGACAAACACAAACATCTTACAAACTTACACATTTATAATATTAGGGTAATAAATACCAGCGCCAAGAGATATTTGAGGCTTCGAAACCGTTACGTGTGTGACGTGAGTGACATGTTGTCGGTCAAGTAATAAGCAGGAAACCCTCTTGTGTACTATCTATCGTAGTTACCAAAAGACGTGACAAAAGTTTGATTTTGCAACATCTTTCGCATGTCACTAGTTGTTTTCTCCTTTTAATTCTTGATCTATTTTAAGTTACCAAGGAATTTCTCAAAATTTCATGTATACTGTTGCTCGGATCATCGGGTTTGGCTAGTAGACAAAGATAGAGTATATAGTGTCTTCGATTAATATATTGACCGTAGTGTGGGACGATAAAGTACCTCTAATTACAACCTATTTTTCTTGATTTATTTTGCAGGTATACGATAGATGCAGTAATATGCATAGATTTGTTTGGTTCTTGTGCTTGTTACCAGCTGATCATAGCCAAGACTATTAAACAACTCGTAGAAGATACGCAGACTGTTCGTATAGAAGGCGCCTATGAAGGTAAATGCCTAAAGCCGTTACCCGCTTTTAATTGTGTTGAAGTGCACGTAGGTCCACAACCTGTCGATCGTAGGAAATCGACTAAGTAAGAAACGTGAAAACAATATTCTTAGTATTTATGTTGGTGACTGGGTCGTGCTGGCTTCGATATTAATCGTTAGATTAATGTTAAGCCACGTAGCTTCGCATGGTATAACGATATCAGGCATTCTAGAAAACGATTTAGTTCCCGGTTGGCCCTAGGATAAGTGGTAAAAGTCAGAATTAATATGTTTCAAATTTATAGATAGCAATGTTTCAGCTTATAGATAGCATTGTTCACCTACTTAGGCTTAGGTTAATCGAAACGAAGCCAGCTCGGGCCAGTAGTTTAAGGTATAAAATTGTTTTTTAATACCTCTCTATTTTTAGGATACCCTGAACTACGAGTGTACTTGGCGGCGATGGTATTACCAATAGTGTTGATTTGCTTGATCACGCATCTAAAGTGGCTCGCACCCTTCTCAGTGGTAGCAAATATGACCATATGTAAGATTGTTTGACACGCTATTTAGTATAGCAGTAATCTATTTATTGGTGAAACTCTCAGCGTCAGTGGTAGGTGTCGGAGTACTTTGTGGTCGCCGCCGATGGTGTGTTGATGCCACCGAGTAATGAGAGTACCCCTCGGTCAACTTACGTCTGCGGCAAATCCATATAAAATATAAAGGAATGAGTCAATCATAAAAATAATTTTATAGTAAAATTAAACTAATAATGTAGATATCTTTACTAATGTATATAATACTATACTAATATCTTCAGTAATGTATTCCGAGTAAAACCTCAACATGAAAATCTCGTCACATATTGTTATGCTTGGTTATGCTAATGTACTGGGGCTTCTGTTGTGTTTCGATTAAAAGTTACACTTCACGGGTTTCTTTGACGAAGCAAAATTTTACCTGTAAAGTATGCGCTAAATGCTGAAAGCCGGGATAGTTCGGATTGACTATTCCTCTCGGTAAAGGCTTTGTGTCGTTTTCAGACATTTCATCTGTATCTGATTTTTCCAATGTCGCTTCCACATCAATAGATACGGTACTGTTAGCATTGACTGAAATTAAAAAGATATAAAAAATATTAAACTCATTTTATAGAGGACGAAATTTTATCCCGAAATAGTATTAAATATTCATTAGAAACATACATAAAAAGTTTTCTCGATTCCTCGACACGTCTTTGTCCAGAATACGCCCGGGTGTATTATCGTTTGAATTTGTAATGTTCTGACTTTGACTATTAATTCGGTACTGTCTGTTACAAACCGTTGCTTCTACGTTATCTTTAGATCTCCGAGTAGCGTCTGCTTTGGTTGTCTTTCTGTTATCGACAATCTCTACGTTTTCACTCGATTCATAAATAGTGTTATAATTGGAGTGCAAGAAAGTATCGTTATCGATGTTGTCTGGCAATACATTCACGGCATCCGAGACTATCCAGATTTGATTACTGTCAAGGTTGCTGCGGTGTACTACTTCATTGTTATTTTTTGCGGCCACATTGCCGTTGTCAACAGCTTCGTTGATCCTCATGCTTTCCTGTAATAACAAATAGGAATTATTGATATCAGACAAGTATCTAAGTAGCCGACAAACGAGCAGACAAGCCACCTAATAGAGAATAGGCATTGTCGCCCTCGGACATCACTAAATTATTTGCCATGCGTTGCCATCCAAAAAGGAAGCGGGGACCAGTTTTATTTTTAGCTCTCTGACATTGCGACGGAAAACCTTCAAAATATTTCATAGTCGATTTTAGAAGTTGTAACTACTTACAACGCTGTATAGGTCAGGCGGAAAAATAAATCTATCACCATTAAACTAAGTTCTAGAATCCAGCGACCTCCAACAAGAGGTACCTGGCCCCGTAGCCTCGTCTATTAATATAATATAATATTCTAGAAACTGTATTAAACGTAACACGTAAATCGGTTTTAAAACCCGATATTTAACAAGATTTGTTTGGCTAAATTAATGCGGCTCACAAAAGACTGAAACAATGGAACCTGGTTGAAATGAAAAATGGAGTTCGTTATTAATTGAGGCTACGAGTTTAAAAACCCAATGAAATGATTGCGATGTATTCTTTATGTATTACAATGCTTCAAATTCTGTTGGGTTTTCGCATTGGAAAATGATTATAAATTAATGTTGGTACCTACGAGTACTATAGTACGAGTACGAGTAAAGGTTTTAGTAATTTCATTCAGATAAAATAAGTCTATTGATGTAGAAGGTACAGACGAGTGACTAGAAAATATATTGTTATACTTTTACTATAGGCTTTTTATATAATATTGCTATATTATAATTATAGATTTACTAAGTTACGCCGGTGAGCTGTCATCCGATTTTTCTACGAATCTTTCGATTTTTTTTCCACGTTCAGCCGTGCCTACGACCCATGCTTAAATCAAAAATAAGCGAATGATGCACATTCCGAGGGTACCGGTATCATAGTAAAATTATTCGGTACCCATACGAGTTCAAAACCAAAACACTTATACGTAATAAGTTAGTTTTACGCAATAACTTCAATAAAAAATATATGAAACCTGATCAAAGTCATATTTTTACAATACTATCACGAGCGAATGAAACCTACCGTAGTACCGAATTTAATAATCAACACAGGCTCAAGGGCGACCGCTCGTAAATAATTGGTTTTTAATTAATAATTTCTTGATATTAAATGTGTAATAATACAGCTCTGTGCTCAATCTTAAGGCCATATCTTGATAAATTCATTGAATCGACATCTACTATTTGACCATGATTTGACAAAGCAATACATTCCTCAATATACAATATCTAGTTTGTCCAATTAGTGTAGCAGACAGTGCAACATAATTATCATTAAAAATAAATCAATGTTAATAGTATCGCGTGAAAACAAGTGCCTAACTCCTACTGTAATTACGAGGTATCGTCGGTCTCCGTTCGAATTTTAATTGCGACATCTTAGGAAAGGAGGTCAGCAAAAAAGTGGTGAAATTTTAACTACGTTGCATGTCACGTAGCTCATTTGCCGTCATCAACACTTCAGCTTTGCATAAAAATATGCACGGCCGCCGCTCGCATCTCAGCCTTAAAGTCGTAAAGCTAGGATTTGCATCAAATATCCTCATTTTATCTCCAGTAAACTCAAGTTACATTTATGAACGTACGTTTAAGAGATCTTACGAGGGTACTCACCGTCCTGTTTTCAACTCGTTTTATTTTTTTAACTTTATTTTCATGTAAAAGATTTGTGATGAATTTATCTAAATACCAAAGGATTTAGTATGAAAGCAAAAGATTTGTAGGTATTCCAACAGAATATTTGCTTCACGAGAAAACTATCTAACCTTGCGTGTTAAGGCATAGGTACAAATTAGGATAAGGTTTCTTTTAATAAGTTTTACTATTTTTGTCTCACCACTGAAACAAAAGAATGTGTCTCATTCTCTAAAAATTCAATTCGTAGAACATTAAAAACTAATCTGTTAAACATTTTTTTAATTTGCGTCAGAATTTTTTCTGATGCGAAATGAGGACTTTTTCTAGTGACACATAAAATTTTAAAACGAACGTTAGAACGAAGAAACTTCTGTAATAACTTCGAAATTTAATTAATTTCAATCCAACATCAACTCCTAAGTAACGACCTCAACGTCGACTAATTTCGTGGCGAAATATAAACGGGATAATCTTGCCGTTGCTTAATTTGAACTTTCTGTTTGTTTTTAGATTACGAAACAGATCGGATTTTGTTTCCTTCCTATACCTACTTGGATTAAAATATGTAATTTTTGTTTTCCTTTAAAATATACCAAACTTTATAGGCATAATTGAAAACTGACCATTTTATGTAAGTACCAAACTCTCGAACATCGGTATTTCATTACTTATTCATGCTCCAATTTTATTTGCACCCGCCTTTCATATTGAAAATACCTGTAGGTATATTTTTATTTTGTGTTTTTTGAATTCGTAAAACCTATAAAATGCGTCCGAAATATTTACTCAACCATCATACAAGAACATTTTTTCGCATTGAAAAATAAACCAAATTGAAATCTAACAAAGCGTTATAATAGACTATGTTCCAAGCTTATATAAAAATATGATATTACATTATACCTAGTGACTAATAAAATATATCTAATCAAATACACTATACAAAAGCTATACCATCCATGGATAAGTCCTTAGCAAATACTCTTATCTCTTTTGAAAAAACGATAAAGCATGTTCAACCTAAGTGAAGAAAAATCGCCTGCTCTAGATTTTTCGGGAACAGCAAGCTTACATTACGCCATATTGCAAAAACCTGTAACTCCGTCGCACGACGGTCGTTAGGTAATTTTCGTCCGAAGTGTTATATATAATACTGTTAAACACAAAGTATGGAGAATATCCTTGCTGGAAAATATCCACAAGACTTAGTGCACACTTAGAGTGTCGCCACGAACAGGCTAGCTAGAGTAGCGAGCGAGGTTGATGGCTTGCGGCCAACAAATTGATTTTTTGCCTATAGACGTCCGTAATCTACTTATTAATTCCTACCCATTCAGAAACCCATTTCATTAAAAATTTCAAATACGCTGCCTACTGCTTTGGAAAGAGATGAAAGGCTTCATTTGCGAGCACAAATGACACTCAACGATATTTTGTTCTTTTTACTAGTAATTATTCTATGACTTTAAGTTTCATACTTTAATGTTACTACTACTGAGTACCAAGACTTCCTTACATTAGTAACTACAGTAGTAGTTAAATGACTATAAGGAGGTAATGATTTTAAAAATGTTTTATTACATTTTTCCTCCATTTATTTAATTTTCATTCTCAGTAGTGTACCTAAAAGCATTTTTCCTACAATTCTTTCCCTTCTAACCCCAGTATCCAAAATGTTTTGTATCTTAATAACCTTACCAGACCAAGTAACAAAATAGAGCAATTTTCCTTTATATTTGTTAATTGTTGGGCCGTAACGGCCTTTGTTTAGTGTTGGCAATTTGACGCAAAGTGAGAACCTTCGTCCTTTGTACAAAAACAAACACAAACAAAGTCTCTACTTTAGAACTCATCCAATTTTATTTTGTTATTATTTGTTTGGATAATAAAATGAACCTCGGCACGTGAATAAAGAATATACCTACGCCATAACATAGTAGGTACTTTCATATTTTCTGTATCCAAGCAAGTCTGTGCCGTAAAAGTATTGTGTTCGGCATTGACTGAAAGGATTTATACTCACGCAACCTTTTATTCTCACGACACGGCATGCCAAACTTACTTGTCTTGTGATTTTTTTACTGACCACTCTTATAGTAATGCATTAGACACATAATAAGCACGTGTTCATTTGTGGATACCCTGATCTTACTGTAATGTTAAACAAATAGTGAAATTAACAGTGATGAAACTAAGAAGTTTAACAAACAGTAAAAAAATTGTTCCCGAGATGCATGGAGCCTGTTGGCGCCACTTGGAAGGATCACACTATCAATGTTATGTATGTATGTATGCTGAACCAAGAATGTTTGAAAGTGGTCTTTCCCCACCTGGGTGAGATACAAATCA
>DWNI01000282.1:0-10280 GCA_018250175.1 Alychna victa
GCCTGATAAATAACTCAATCTTACAGTAATTGTATTTTTTATAATGAGATCGATACATAATTATATTTCAACTATTATTCTAGTACAAATGCTCCATCTCATGGTTTTATAAATCTATGTATTTCCGCCTCTCAGATTTCGATTGATACACTCATCATTTAAATCGTACTAATATTTAACCAAAATAATAGTGAACGAATGACTTTACAAATTTATTATGATATAAGAAATAGAGAACTTTCGAGATTCTCGGATGTCTTTTCAAACAAGCACTTAGAATTACGGCCTTGACCATCACTTTGAAATAAAACACGCCCAACGGTGGGCAAAAATTGCTATATTATTGTATAATAGCTACTTGTATAGAACAAATTATTGAATAATAAATTCCAATGATACAGTTTTCTGTATACAAATGACTAGATAATAGATAGCGTATTGAGATAAGTTCTGATAGAACTTCCACGCTTTACTTAATGTTTTATTTATTGTTGACTTGTATGTATGTAAGATGAGAATTTATATTTATTTTACTATCCTATGACACTTAACACTTCAAAATATTCCAATGTCTTTGACGAACATCACTTTAACACTTTAGTAGCCCCTACCTCTAGAACCTATCTTAACTTTTTATTTATTTAACCTATGACTAATGTTAAGGACATAAGCGTTCCCGATGACCGACGAATTCACCTACGGTTAAGGGCAGGTTTTGTTGATTGTAGCGGGTACCCACGATGATTGTGCCGATGTCACCGTGGCTCCATGTAAAGGGTGTTTGTTTTATAAATTACAAAAATCTTGAGTACCTGTTACAGTTAATCCTAAGACTTGTGCTTATTGATACAAAAGTAACAAATGTATCTCGATTAGCATACCATTTCACAGCAAGATTACTACGCAGTCTTATGTCACTTTCTGTCACAATGACAGACAGGTGTCTGACCTGAGTAATACTGTAATTTCAACAGCAAATGATATAAGACTACATAAAGAAACCAGTCAACGAAATATTAAATCATTGTTAATACTAGGTAGACATACCTGATAAATATAGTCAGAGTCTGTCTTAAGAGAGCTGAAGCTCTGCTGGTGTGGCAACGACACCTGGTCATCGTCCATCGGCTCATCCATCTGAGCCTTGTACGAGAACATTATGCTTGGCTGCGACACACTGGGAACAAAACAGGAATATGTGAAACCCGTCTTGTGTGACCACCGTCTCGCTTGAGTCAGCCGCCAAACGATTCGTCGTGTTCCGGCTGGGGGCTGAGAGCCAGTACTTTTTTTCGCCTCTCTACTTCACCGACAACGCATTAGTATAGCATTCGGTGTTACTGATGGCCATGGGCGATAATGACCACATTAAATCTCGTGGTTTCTCTGCTCGTTTGCCGGCTTTTTCCATAAAAAATCTCTTTCAATAGAACTTAACAACATTTCTGTGGCAAGTCAACCGCAATAGTCACCATGATTGCAATAGTCTATTGAAAGGGATTTTACAAGGACGCCTGTCAATAAGTTAAATGACTGAATTAGCAATATGTTAGCTACATAGTTCGAAGGTAACCGGTAACCGATAACCGACAGAGAAGAAATGTCCTGGAATGGAGAGTACGCTTTGGAAAAAGGAGTATAAGTCACCCCCTGCCAGGTGGACTGAAGACCTGAAGATAGCGGGCATTCGCTGGACATAAAAGGCTCCGGTCCGGTCAGACTGGCGCTAATTAAGGGAGACCTATGTCCAGCAGCGAAAGTGCCATGACTGATGGATGGACGGATGGATGGACTACCTAGCAATAAGTCTCAAATCGATTTCCGCGTAAGTTTAAAACTTATTCTGTAACTGTTGCATATTATTTTTTAAATTTGCTGAGGAGTTTCTTTCATCATTTCTTCGCTGTCAAAGCACTTTTCGAAACCGTGATAGAAGCAAAAAAAAAATCCGCAAAGTGCATTTACAAAATAAGATATGATTTAAAATTTGAAAGAGTTACTTTGTTAACATAATAAATACGAGACTTGTCCAAGGAGAAAATTTACGGACTACTCTCAAACTATCTGCGAGCATCCGCGCGCCAGCGGTCATTACAGACCATTACAGATTGTAATGGCGTAATATTACAAAACACTAGTTAACAAAACGTCAATCATAAAGCATAGCCAGTCGTTTATTACTGCGTCGGAAGTACTAAAAAGATTATGCTGTGCAATGTGTATGTCTCCGCTACGGATTCTTGAGCGGATGTTAAATAGCAAGCTTTGCGTTTTTGATGCGTTTAATACAAGACGATGTTAGTTTTACAAGTTTCAAAGTTATTCGTAGTCATGCGAGAGAAATAGAAAATAATTCAAAAATGTTAACCTTGAGTTTCTAAACGCGCCAATCACAACGAAATGTTTGCCACAGATGCGTTATTGATTGCGAAGTCGTTCCGTTATGCCGCAACAGTGTAAAACAATCTAAGAATGTATCAATGTAGGATCATAACAGTGCTCCAACGCCTTTGACGTCAAAGGAAATACTGAAACCCTTTAGATATTATTTCGTTAGGGTTATCACATGATACGGAATGATACTTTGAAATTCCCTGTAGTTTTAGGAAATGCGTCTAATCCCACGCGACCCTACACATAACATGTCTAGACGTCTCATAAGTACGTAAGTCTTCATTAGGATGTATTTGTATTTGATATGTATATAGCGATCATTACGTAATCGACGGATAGTTATTTGTCTATTTTCATTGTAATCTCGGTATAGTAGCTAAATTACTGAACAATTCTTAATTGTTTGTCAGATATAAACTTATGCAGTTTTTAATTTCCAAACAGGTAAATAAGCTCGTACGATAACGTTTTTTTTAATACATCACACAATAATACGTCATTAATTACATCTAAATATAGTTATTTCTCCTCTGACACTAGCGAGTATCGGTGACGTTAAATTGAAGTAAAATTAGAAAAAAAAATGGGTGACGAAAGGAATTTTATTTGTTGCTTCCGTTTTCCGTTACTATCGTAAAACTTACTCCCAGTTACTCCCAGTTCCTATCGTAAAAATGTGCATCTATCTTTTTAGTCTTAAAAGCAATAGTAATGTTCCCGATTCTACGAATATTCAGTACTCTCTTTTTCGGAGGGAAAACTGTAAAATACCGGACGTGTATTGAAAAGTTTCGAGTGGGATTCCTATCCAACAAAACTGTACTCGTCATCCCGTACATAAGGCCTTTTCTCCGAGATCATATAAGAAACCGGTACTCCTTCTACGTTACGGTTGACATAATAACATCACGCGGTTGTCACCTACAAGCGGTCATCCATAAGTTAAGTAACATGAAGATGAGGGGAATGGGTCAACAAAGTGTGACATCCTGTGATAATTAGAAAGGGAGTCATAAGCTTCAAGATATTACATGTATAATTATAAAATGAACTCTAAACAACAAAAACAGTGACGTCACACTAGAGTAGGGAAAATCACATATATGCAAACTTGTGTTACAAAGATGACGGCGGCTCAATACAATCAGTATACGTATGGAGTAATTTATAAATGGCCTCTAATATACTTACTTAGCATTATAAACCTTAAAAACATCTCTACTCACCTAAAGAACTCGCTAAGGAACGTATGATACACAAGCGGCGTGTACAACGAGAAGTATATCCACGTAGTGACATCAACGACGCACAGCCCCGACTGCATGGAGCCCCACGTGAGTAACGCCGCGCCCACAGCCTGCGTTGTATCCAGCAACGCGAGCAGCAACACGTATAAGTAGAAAGACAGTTTCGCTGGAAACAACATGAGTTAATAACTTATGTTTACGTAACTTTAGATAGATAGATTATGAGGACCTTTTTGGTGAATTACACAGAAGAAATATCGTAAGTAACCTGCACACTTAGGAGTCCTCATAAAGTTCTCAAAGGCGTGTGAAATGTATCGATCTATACTTGGCCAGCGTGGACTAGCCTGTACCCCTAACATTGTACCCTGAGCCCAGCACCGGGACAGTTGTCTTGCAATGATGAAGGTAAAGCAAAAATAGCTGCAGCCGGACCAATAACCAGTCTGGCAATTGTGCCCTAAGCATGTTCCGCTGTGCCAGGATCACTACGACTAATTCTTAACCACAAGACGTTCTTAGTTGCAAGTGTTTCGGCTTAACATCTCGATCGATTTTCACTACCAACTGAAACCTCACACTTTGCTTAAACAAGATTATAGCTTGAAGAAAAAATTAAGAACAAGTCTTTCATTCATTGCCATTCACATTGATTATTGATATCGTACCAAAGATGCATGCAAAGTTGATTCTATATCCATAAATTTTATTGTTTGATTTGAAAAAGGAATCTTACTGTTTGAGCTCTTGAAACTTTTTTCTGAAGCAACAAACTTTAAGTAGAATTCGCAGGTACGGTGCTATCACCGGATCAATTGGACTATTCCAACCTTCGTATACAGTAGATTCCAACTGCTATCATTGGATTACAGCTGAAAATCAGCACGAGTGATGACGAGAAATCCAGGACTGATGCTGAACTAAAGCTGAGGGCAGACTTCCTTCTTTTGTTTTTCATATTATTTTGATTTCTTTTCTTTTATAATCGTAATTGAAAGCTGTTTTATTATGTAATTATTTCCAACATATATGTATTATTTATTTCTTCTATAAAAAGATACTTAAGTACCTAAAATGTTGTGTAATTATTTAAAAAAAAAACGAAATATTTACATGTAGTGTTAATTTAAGATGCACATAATTTTAAATAATGCAGGTATTACGAAAATACGTGTTTATAACTGTTTGAAACATAACGCTGTCAACATTAATTTATTTACTGAATATGGAAATAAGATGCAAGGTAACGCAGACATTGGAGATGTGTGTAACACAAACATAGCTGACTTTGAATATACGATAGGGGTGAACTTCCATATTTTGTTTCAGTAAAACTAGATATTTGAAACTGAGCAGTCTAGACTGAGTCTAGACCCTGTCTGGTTTAGACGCAGTTCATGACTCTGTGGACAAATCGATAACAATGTCTAGGAAGAGTCAGTGACATTAATCTTGTGAGAGCTTTCACCGAACTTGAACGATCTGTACTCGATTGACGCAGACTTTCCATTTCACTCAAAGGTGAGATTTATTGAGATATAAACAACACAAACACAAAACATTGCATCTATACTAAGATAGATACTTTTTTAGCTCTGAATTTTATGGAAGATGATGAAAGTTGATGAGGAATAAAACGGTAGAAATCAGCTAACAGAATTGTAAACCCCACAAATAAACTGTACATTGACAAACGAGGTGAAAACGTTTCTTTAAAAGGCAAACAGACGACGTCTATGTGAAGTATGAGTCAACTAATGGTCATATCGCTTGCCTTGGGTTCTTATATAAGTTTGTTGTAATTGAGTTCCGTGTACCTGTATGGTCAAATCGGAAACGAACTTTGCGTTTGATACAATACATCGCAAATCCGCATTAGCACTAATTAATCGCATAGATCTCCTTTCTAGGGATAAGTGTATTGATCGATTTATGTAACGTACCTTTTTATTATCCTCGGTCACCTTAAACGTATTTGTGATTTGTTTACTTTTGTGTTTCCTAAAAAGCCTAGCAGGTGGATTTATTGAGTCTAGAATGAGTCTTTATTGATTAAGTAATTCGGTTTTACCCAAAATGAATTATAATCCAATGAATCCTAGTGAAATAGGAGCACTTGTTATTATTTTAAATAACGATAATAATAAAAAAATGGATGCTATGACAATAATTTGTTTGATAACACCGATTAATATAATAAAAACAGCAGAACACAATATATGACGTTAAGTCATTGACATATGAAATTTGATATTTTTCTTTCAATCTGAAAACTATTAATTCATAAGTAAGTGATAATATTAGCTCGCCTTTTAAAATTTAGTTTTTTCTTATCTGGCTCATAATTATTAGTACAGTACCTATGTACATTATGTCTGACTGTTATACCATTAACACCTTTACTACGTGTACATGAACAATAAAAAAAAAATTCGTTGACACGTCAGTTAGTGATCATGCAACTTCTGAACGTCTAAATGTAATGACGTCACACTGCTT
The DNA here is from genome assembly GCA_018250175.1 of Alychna victa. Lineage (NCBI taxonomy): Eukaryota > Metazoa > Arthropoda > Insecta > Lepidoptera > Hesperiidae > Alychna > Alychna victa. The sequence goes on from DWNI01000282.1 coordinate 6,141, forward strand.
CAACAAAACGTTATTTAATAACTTTTCTATATATTCTAAATTTAAAACGGAAGTATTTTTTTTAAACGGAATAAGTTAGTGCTTGACAACAAGTCCACCTGATGGTAAATGGCGATGTTGTATATATGAAGTTATTCATATCTTAATACATAAGTAATGCAGAACATCGTTTTTTAGCGACTCTAGTTGCAACTATAGAATGATAAATTAAATGATGCGTAGGAGGGAATCGGTCGCTTCTATCTAAACTGAATTGTTTTTAATTTTATTTTCTTGCACCGCTCCGACGCTTGATAATGACAATAACCTCTCGCCTTATGTTAACTGGTTCTTCCGCCAATGAAATGACCTCTGCTCGACACAACATTAGTTCGTTAGACTAGTAGATATCAAGATCACATAATTGAGATTTAATTTTTTTGTCACTTTGCTACGCAACGATATATCTATCTAGTCTAATATTTTTTTAATGCCTACTACTATGTATATGGCTTGTCGGATTAACGAATACAATATGAATGACGAAATAAAGTTAAAAATTCTGATATGACCTCAACACATTAATGGCCCACTACTGAGCACGGGTCTCTCCTCGTAACCGAGGAGGTCTAGAGCATGCTCCACCACGCTGCTCCAGTGCGAACTGGTGGAAGGGTTAGTGGCCAACTGAAGTGCCGGAAGTTTTTATGCCGCCCGAAGTCTTCCGACATGGCTTAACGACTGTCATCTAACGATAACAACAGAGACCAACGGCTTGATATGCCGATTCTGATAAACATTTCGGATAAAACAAATGTTATCCTTATGGTTAGACCGCGATTATCATCATTATCAGATAATGTGCTAATTTTATTAATCAGTCTAGACTTATCAGCACAACAAAGTGGAGCTTCTTTTGTTTACCGATTTTATAAGTGTGATTCATAATTAATTGTTACCTATAGAATTGCACGTTGTAATCTTTTTATGACCTGTAATTTATACGGCCATTAAATACCTAATTATTTCTGGCAGACAATAGAATGGAAATAAGAAAACGTTTAATTGTCAAAGACATCATTTCTGCTTGTACATCCTCTAATATTATTTTACTTTTACTTTTGAATATTATTTATATTATATATTATTATGGTATTTATATTGAACTTTAATTTTAGTTATTAAGATTTGACTTCCGTTAGTGAGCTGTTTGTTCCTAACATGAAATAAAAATTTTGACTTTTTTGGACTTTTGACTTTTAATCCTTGCATTATTCGTTTCTTCATCACCTATAATATATTGAACACACTTCAGTCATACTAATGACTCATGTGTCATCACAACGCGTTATCACCGTCGGTTGTCTTTGCAGGCGATATCGTTGTATCGTAATTAGCGTTTGAGAGCTAACACAAAAGCTAGGTTTGTAGGCCAACCGTTGAATGGTTCGTTGTGTGGTATTGTGTAATTTATAATTGCATACGTCTAACCGAGTGCATGCACGGTGCACAATGAGGAACTAGCGTAGCGAACGCGGCTCACTTTATGTTTTCGCAACTATAGAACTGATATTTAGAAGTTAACTACCTGACCCGGGGATCGGTGTTTTCTCATATACACTATTTTTTAGAGTATAAAAAATAATTCACAACCTATTCTCAGATCTACCATATATGGACAAAAGTTGATAAAAATCGTTCAACTCGTTTCGGAGGAGTTTGGTTACAAACACTGTGACACGAGAATTTTATATATTAGAGATTGGTCAACGATGAAGCAAAGTTATCAAGTTCAATTAAAATTGTTCAATTAAAAAAACAATCATCTAAATCGGTTCACCCAGTCAAAAGTTCTGAGTGAGAAAGTTCTGAAGTGAAAACTGCCTCCTGTTTTTGAAGACGATTAAAAATCACTTTGGTTTATAGCATTCTATTCACCCAATATGATTGCACACATTTTGTCATCGACCTGATCAATTTCCACCGAGCGCGGCAACAAAGTTATCCGAGATAATCGTATGAAAATTATACATGAAAGAGGCAAGTCGCGAAAGGCGCAACACAACATTATACTTACGAAGTCATAAAATTGATTAGATATGTAATTTTCTTCCATACAGTGCTAGATTGTATGGCTACGTGATACTATAGTTAAGTTCAATGAAAAAGAGAAATTCTAGTTGTCGCAGAGAAATCTAAATGTGTAAAAATTCGAATTAGCTTTTAACTACTTCCATTGATATATTTCCTAATTAGATAGGCTACATACCACAACCTAGGCTACAGCCTATATCCTACACACGTGGCTTAAAAAAAAAATAATATACAGTTTATAGTAATTAATAATTAGCAAAGTAACAGAAATGATAATTACTTTAAGTAATTTTCTATTAACGGCAAAGTTCTAAGTACGTCATTCATGAATTTCAGAGAACTTAACAATTAATAAAAAGTTCCAATTACTATTTATTATAATTAATGAACCACTAAACAGACCGTATAATGATGATGTCTATGACATCACAAAGTAATAATTGAGCACGGACGAAGTCAGTCAATTAGGTACTCACTTATACTCGCATACCTAGGTATCTCTCAATGTTAGTCATTGAGCTCAAAATTAGACACCTTCCTTCAACGGCCCTGGTCAAAATGACATATTCCGGTCCATAATCACAAGGCCTTATTCTTATACGCGTACTAAATTTTTACTATAACAAATATTATTGTATATTTGCGATAGGTCGTTTTTTGTTCCAGTGTAACAAACCCTACTAAATTTGTTTTTGAAATAAATTTTATCAAGCAATCAACGAAGCAGAATGAGTAGTTAGTTGAAGTAATATATTTGTGAGAATTGCGACCCTGGGCTAAAGTAAAAGTTAAGGCCCAAAAACATAATTTACCCTTATTGTTACAAACTGAACCATTTCAGAACCTTTACAGTGGCAAAAACTAATATCAGTTGCTTGGATAAAAGAAAATGTTTCAAACTCATTAAGCAAATTCGTCTTGGTGAAACGACCTTTGCTTGATCACGTTATCACTTTATGAGTACTTTGGGTTCAAGATCCACGATTTTCATACAGGTCATCTTTAAAAATAAAATTTTACGATCCAGTGAACTGATACGACAGATGTCTTGAAGCTAGATAAATCTACTGAGTATAAACATAGGTCAGGTTACTGGTCTAAAATTTTTTTTTTATTTCTCTACTTTTTAAAGGCAAATGTAGCATTTTTATTAGGTTTCAACATAGAATTTGTGAGCTAAATAAACTATGCTTGCTGTCATGTACATTAAATTTGAGTCTATAATTTCAAAGGCGCGTACATACAGTGTTTTTCTGGTTCAAAAATATGTAATGTTAAATAATGTAAGTTAAAGATGTAAAAAAACAAATGTTAAAATATTTAAAACCGGTAAAATATGAAACAAACATGCATTAATCACGATTAATTAAAAGGCAAAAATAATCAAATATAAATAGAATGCTGTAACTCGACCCGAAGGACCAGTAAACGGAAACAGAACGATGCCAGCCCTACGCCAGCAACAAGTTCTCTGATGACTCACGGTCCCAGTAGCCAACAACAAACCAGTATGAGTGAAAGCTTCGTAACACACGTGTGTCATATTTTGATTGTCTCGCGAGGCTTGGTTCGTGCGTGATACTACGTCATTACGACTCCATGTGAAGACAAACACACATATACGAATACAGTAGAAGGTATTATGTAATACGAGACTGTAACCTAATAACAGTAATTACCGTGAAACATCGGTAAAATCTTTAATATCTATACCATTAATTTTATGTAACTAGACCTTAAAAATATAATAGTCAATTTACGTTGTTCAATTTCAAAACATAAGTAAGCAATTAATTTTGTATGTTATTTTTGTAAGAATAAAATTCACTTTAAGTACTTGACAAAGTTCCAGTTTGAGTAGTAGAAGTTTATGAGTACATAGCCCCAGAGTAAGATTCCATGTGTCGTGGGTGCCATGGACAATACACAAAGACAAGGACACACACACCCAGACCTAGAACAGAAATTGAAACTCATTCAAATTTCTGCCTCGCTGGGAATCGAACCCAGGGCCCTTTGAACGACAATCCGACATGGTACCCACTGTGCATTCTGGTCGTCGATTGC
>DWNI01000283.1:0-10273 GCA_018250175.1 Alychna victa
TACGTCCTTAAAAGAACCCGCATGCGAAATTTGAAACTCCTAGCACTTGTAGTTTCTGAGATTTCGTGATGAGTGACTGGTGAGTGACCTGTCGCTTTTATATATATAGATTTAATGTACTAATATTGAAATAGATAATTGAACTATCTCTATATAAATTCATATGCTACTTATTTCAAAACTACACTATTTCGTGCAGCTTCGCCCTATTAAATGGTTTTCTAAAAAGTATATGATTCATGTTAGTAGAGAACCTATTTTAAAAATCAAGTTATAATCCAAGACATGTTATGTATAAGTGCCACTCTTCCTTTCTAATTATCTCTAGACCAGGGGTAACAAGGGTATTCAACTCCCCCCAAGGAGGTTTACCCCCAAGGATGTTCAACTGTTATATGTGTAGGGAACGGACGTGGGTGAGTGATACAGCGGTTAGGCTGAGACTGGTTTTATTCATCAACACCTACCTACATTATAATCACATTATATAAAACCCTACCTACATACCTACACAACGACCCCCCCCCCAGGATACCAGAATATGCTTTTGATTTATTACTGACAACAATACAGTGGGTCCGACGTAGGATAACCCCGAGGAGGATACTTAACCGGATGGAGAAGGTACTAACGAACAACCGCTTTTAAAACATGTTGTAACATCCTCGAAACAGACTCGTTAACTTCCGTACCGTAAAATTTATCTATAACATTTTAAAATACATGCGTATAACCAAATCCGCGTATAATAGACATCGGCCGTCAGTTCCGCTCAAGTTAGTGAGCAACTTATTTTGTAACTAGTATAGTTTTTTATAAACATGTGCTGAGGAGTTGCTTTCGCCGTTTCTTCTTCTCTTCGTTATGGCAACTTTGTGACACGGTGGTAGAATTAAAAAAATACGTTCATAAGTGTATTGTAAAAATACCTACATGAAATAAAGGATTTTGTGTCTGAGTTTGATTTTCAAAACATAACGAAACGTATTTTTTGGATCTTTATTCTTTTCGGAACCAATTTCCGTAACGGGGCTTTTTCGAGGCACTAACTGACGAAAAATGTAGAGTAACGGATATCCGGAAACATTTCTCTTTTACTCTTGCGTTCAAAATATTTTTTTATTCATACCTACGTCAAGATTTTAACATGGTATGCCATAGGTTAGTGACGCAAATTTGAAAAAATAGTTAACAATAAAATCAGAATTGTAAACGGTGTTCATGTTTCATTCATACATTATACATGGCTACTTACTAGTTATATAAAATGTGAATAGTAAATAAGAAACCTAATCCGGAAATATATTTCAGCGGTAATCTAATCACAAAGCCACAACAACTCGATTATAAATAACATTTCTTAAGAGTTACAATCAAAAATGGACTTAACGAGTATTTCCTCAAAATTCAATTTTCATATCAAAATATTAAAATAAGCGTTAACGCTGCAGCATGGGGCATACGAAATAGTCGCAATTATTACGTAATAGGGTTCATTTTCGTTTGGTCACTCGTATTAGAGCAGTGAAAGTTTTGCGGCATTGCATAATACCAGCTCACCTCGGACGTCGAACGCGACACGCAAACCTACCACAGATGAATAATATACTTTATTATATTTAAATAATAGTTTTTTCTTATTCTTTTTATATTTTTAAATAACGCTACACACTTATAGCCCGACAGTAGGATTCCCTGTGTCATGGGTGCCATGGACTATACACAAAGACAAGGATACAAATTTCCTCGCACATACCCAAACCGAGAACAGAAATTAAAACTCATCATTCAAATTTCTGCCTCGCTGGGCATCGAACCCAAAACCCTTTGAATGGCACTCCGGCATGGTAACCATTGTGCCACACAGGTCGTCTATCTTTTCTTCAATAGTCAAAATGAGAGGGGCCTTCCAATACAATCATAGACAGTTCGATTAAGACTTCAAATTCTGTACTTATCATCCAATTATAATCAGATTGAAATTACTATTTAATGATTATTTTTTTATTTTATTTCCTCGTCCATCTATAATCCTACACATGACATTAATAGTGATGTGCAACGTAACAATGCTAGAGTGAGCCACGATGACCGGTTGCGTCGCTATTACGTCAGCGTCCTACATACACCGAACCGAACGCAGAATGCATCCGCACGCACCCCTTCGAACGCCGAGCGCTGGCCTGGTTACACGCGGCCTTGAAACACTCAATTTGTATAATGTTTTGTAACACGTAGAAACCGATGGCTTAATTGACAGTGGTGTCAAGGGCAGATAATTATTAGTGAATAGATAGTGTTTTTGGTATCGTAATGGATTACCATAGCCGATGATTAAATCCTTTGTTTTGCGCAAACCAGTCGCTACTTTGTTAGGTTCTTTTGGGTTAAGTGGTTAATAATGTTATGCTTACTTGTCCTTATTCTAAAGATTTCTTTAAGACTATCGCTCGAATATAACTAGGTATTGTTTGTTATATATCTGCGTTTCTTGTAAAGACAATAAAGATTTATTCATTCGAGTAATTATTCGTTCATTCATTAGTTTCTTCATTTATTTGTTCGTTTTCTCAGTGGTGTAACCATACCATATGAGACCCTTGGCAAATTCATTGCATGTGTTATAAGGGCAGGTCAATGATGATGTTAAAAATGTTTGGTCACATTTGAGCTCTCGGGTCGGGGGCCCCATCAGGTCAGGGGCTCGTGACGTTTTGCCAGTCCTGGCATCCTATAGTTACGCCACTAGGATTAAGGCCATAATGTGCAAGTGCGGATTGGCAAACTTCTGTTTTGAGAACTTTTTGTAGAATAGATGTGCAGGTTTCTTCACAATGTTTTTCTACACCGAAGCAAGTGATAACTTGCTGTTATATACTAATCTGAATTATTGATATACCTAGTAAATATGAGAATCTGGTTCAAAGTACTGCGGTGGTTATGTATAACTTACAAGCCAGTATACTAATTTCTTCTACTACTAATAATAATTTTGATTTAAACTACTTTTCCTTTTTAATTTTAGTACGCAGTAACTGGTAGATTAATTAAAAAATTTAAGCTAGGGCGTTTTTGTCCCCATTTTTTTTTTTAAAACGACAGCAGGTGCATAAAATTACGTTTGCTAGGATTAATGAAATATCATCGTTATGGTTTAAATAATTAAAACAAAAACAATAATAAAACCTCATAATCGCAAACTTTAATAATAGAAATAGAACATAGGTTAATTATCCAAAATTAATTAAACAACAATTTGTTCATCATATTATGTAGAGCTTCACCAATCCGAATTGGAGCAGCGTGGTCGAATATGCACTAAGCAGTCCACTAGGCTCCTCAATTACGAAAAGATACCCGTACTCAGTAGTGACCCATTGATGGGTTGAGGCCAAAGCCGGAGGGTAAGGGTAAAGTTAAAGTAACTCATTCATTCATCAATATTTTCTATTATGAAACTTTCGCATTCAATTTAATGTGGCCTACTATAGAATTAATACCTTCGTTGTTTACAACATTATCCAATTTAAATGAAGCCTGTATAAAGCGCCAATGAAGAACGAAAACTATCTATTGTAGCGTGAATCCGTTTACATAAATGTAATTTAATAAAATTAACTTTCTACTGACATTAATTCACGATACTGATCGATCAAGTTATTTTGATGTAATGAGAGTAACAAACGTGCTGGAAGTGCCCCTCCTGTAAATAGATATTTGTGACAAGCCTGTAATAAGACTGTAGGAAGTACTGTTAGACGGTTAGTGTCTTTTCAGACATAAGTAATAAATAGTTAACGCTACACATTCATAGCACCAGAGTAGGATTCCCTGTGTCGTGGGTGCCATGTACATCACACATATACAAAAACACACACCCAGACCGAGAACAGAAATTAAAACTCATCGTTAAAATTTCTGCATCGCTGGTAATCGAACCCGTCAGTCCGGCATGGTAACCATTGTGCCATACGAGTCGTCATACGTCACACACACATGTGTCAACGCATTGACAGACTAACCGACTAACAGTCCCTCCCACAGACCTATTCAAGGGTTGATACAGATGTCCATCGGCGACAGGGGATGGTGGCACTGCCAGCTTGTTTGCTATTCTTATTACACTAAAAAAGTAAAAAAATGCCACGCCAAACTGATGCACTTATTAGTGTCAATCCTATGTCCTAGTCCTACTCACGGTCTCTCTCTTTGCCAAGTTTCATCCTAATTCGTGCAATGGTTAAACCGTGAAGGAAACACAACCATCATCACAAATTTTCTCGGCCACTGTCAGATCATGATCCTTGTAACTGGGTTAAAAAATCGACATAAAAATATACGTACAGTGGGTACCTGTTTGCATTAAAAATGTTTAGTGTCCGCGAAGATATTGGTTTAAAAACATATTTTCACAAAAATTTACATCGATAATCGTAGTGGGTACTATTAGTGGGATATTATTTGTGACAACCCTAACGCGAACAACTTAGAACAGTGCACTAAGCAGCAGGCTTCAGTTATTCATAGAGAAAGTTTGGGGTGCTATAATATATATAATAATATTCAGCTGTTTGTATTCAATATAAGGGCGGATTGCGATCATAAATTGCGAGAGGAGGGTTGGTGAAGTTTAGCGGAATTATTTCAGTTACCTACGCACCTACACTAATGTTGCAAACTTGTGACGTAATTATAAATAGGGTTGACAAACTTATGGCTTAGTAACTTGTGATAATTGTCTTACTAACATAATTTCCACGCTAATATAAACACGAAGTTATACAGGGGGTTTACTTTATGGTGATATTTTACGATGTTGTGAAGGTACGTTGAATTATTAACTAGTAATAAATTTATCCTATGTAACATAGTGACTAGGTACGATACTACGACCAAAGTCTAATAATAAATATTAAAACTATAGATGAGGTAACATCGGGGTACTGTCCTGTAGGAAAACCTTTTTTTTTATATACGCACGCATAAGGTTCCCTGTGTCGTTATGGCCGTGAACAACACACAAAGAAAAACACACACACACAAACAAACACACAGACTGAGAAAATAAATTTAAACTCATCATTAAATGTTCTACCTCACTGGGAATCGAACCTAGGACCACACCCAGACCGAGAATAGACATTAACATTCATCATTCCAGTTTTGGCCTCGCTGGGAATCGAACCCAGGACCCTTTAAACGGCAGTCCGACATGGCAACCATTACGCCATACGCGTTGTCAATAATGATGTGTATCAGATAAAATCCGTGCTAAGGAAATCACCCGCTATTGAATTTCCTCATTGATAAAGCACATTTCCGAAATATCGAATTTTAAAAAATCTGCATTGTCAAAATACCTACTTGAAAATTATAAGTTAAATACAGATATAATACTTAACCCTTTGACGACCATAAGGACACATGTGTCCCAAAAAATTAAAAAAACACTATAATGACTTTTTACTTATTAAGTTTTTTGGGCACGCAATAGATCATTCTGCATAGTAACTAAAATTATACTACATAGTCAAATAACCTTAAGGTACTGAAAGAGTTAATACAAAATATTTTCAATTTTAATTTCAATACAGCTAACACTATTGCATTTTAATAATTGATGTGACAACCCTAGCAGCTCAAAGCGTGAGCACGTGTTTTGTCAACTCCATCGAAATTAGCTCTGTCAAAGATTGGTCCGATTAACTTGAGCGACAGTTTGACGCGTACGCCTAACTGATACGGAGCTAAAGGTTAGAGGGTGATTTGTTAGAAGGTCTCATGGATGTCTCGGGACTTTGGCTACAATCTTTCGATAAATGGCAAAGAATTTAAGTTCAATACCTTACCCTCGTCTTACTTGTTTACTGATATTAGCTTTTTTATTAGCTGTTGCTACGCGAGCTACCATCTCATCTGCTTCTTATTTATTTTCTGACCAAATTCCTTACGTAACAACAAATAAACCAGTTATAACCAGTCATAACCAGTTACAAACGGTTAAGAGAATTTGGTGAAATACTGATGTTCTGGTTATGACTTCGTTTCGGATATATCTCGATATAGGTACGTATGCATAATGTCAGAACAGGCCGTAGTGTGAAGCCGCATTCACACGCGGTCCCAATAGATAGTTGAACCCTCTAAATACGATCGCATAAAACTAAATGATCCAACGCTGCGAAGTTCCGTAGTATCCATCCGTTTTGAAAAAGCCGGACTGTCTAACAAAGGGAATAAAACTATACTATACAAAATAGTAAATTTAATTAAAATTTTCGAAGAATATTTTTTTTTAAAACGAAAACAAGTGTAGTCGTCAAACTACAAAAACAATAACTGAAAGAAACCTCACCCTTTCGGTAGAACAAGATTGACTACATCCATTATGGATTATGTCACAAATTAAAAAAGTATATATCCACGGTTCACGGGCTATTTGTGTTAAGCGACAATGTTTACGATATTTTGTTATTAATATATTTGGAATCGCCTGATTTTTCTGCGTCAATTGAGCCCGGTTTCGCATAAAGTTAAAAAATGTCGCTTAATACAAATATTAACCCTCGATATAATTAAAAGGCGAAGCTAAGCTACCCTGATAGTAGTGAACCGAACTGAACAACAGACGAGGTTACGGCGCGGCGGCGTCAGATCTTTGAATTTTGCGGCGCTCCGAACTGTATACCACCCAATTTAATACCGATAGCATTCATACGTGCCCTACCATATTTCTTACCCGCCTGGCTAGGTATCATCCACCTAAAATCAACCATGAAAGTTTTGTTACAAGTTTAGATGTTGGTCGAAGAGTCAGATAATGCACGTCGCCCGCTTCTTTTGGATGGCCGACAACGCATCGTTGATGTCCTTGACGTAAAGTGAACTTTGTTGTTGTTGTATTCATGTTCAAATACAATGAAATAAATAAAATAACAAAAATAAATCAAATTCAATGTAAATAACTAGGCCCCTGCGGTGCAGTACCCGAGATGTTGGCAGCGTTTCCTTGTGGATAGCAATGCTTATTACAATTATATTTTTTGTCCAACAATCCTAAATTAATTCTAAAAACCTTGCCACCCTACATGGTAGTCGTTTGTGGTTAATATGAACGTTATAGCGGTTGAAGTTTCGACATGTTGGTACGAATGCGTACACGAAACGCCTCGCATAGTTTTTTATGTCGCCATTTTTATGAATATCACTACTATGAGACAGTTTGGCTCGTAACGTGAAATAATCCGTTTAGAACTTTGAACTAGTAGGTTATCAATTCATACTTTATTTACAAACTATAAACAAACAAACAAACAAACAAGTAGACGAGCTGCTTGAAGGTCACCATCGTCCATGAACATCAGCAACATAAAAGACACCACCTATTATTGGCATAGACCTAAAGCTCTCTAAAGGTACGATTTTAGAGAACGCGGCAGACATGTTTTCGCCTGCAGTCGCAGTCGTATGTTGCTATCGATTTCATACAAATGAATACTGTAAAGTAATTTGGTTTACTGTGGTAAATGCTATCACCGTCTTTCGCTGACATGTTAGTTAATCAGCTTAGGCGATTCCACGTCGCAAGATGTGTATAACTCAATTATTTAAAGTATGTGACTGGGCGGCGTCTAAAAGTTGACACTAATAAGTCATAGAATAAAATTTAAACTAAGACGACATAATCTTCTTCTTTCTCCTGCCCATTTCCCAATTTTATTTGTGGTCGGCACTACTTGTCCTCATCTTCCGCTCTCCCCTATCAGCCGTCACCTCTACACTAACTCCCTTATCTTCCATAACTTCTTTCATATCTTCTTTACTTCTTTCATAACTTCTTCACTAAGACGACATAATAATATACATAAATAAAAAAGGTACGCGAGCTGTTCCCTATTCTACCTTTACATGCTAATTTGCTAAGTGTCCAAACAGGTTAAGGCCCCAATCACATTCTTTAAGTTAGGACATAATCAGTCAAGCGCCTAACACAAATTAAAATATAAAATTAAACGATCATACCTAACACATGAGGCACCTTTAACAAGCAGATTACACCTTAACGGCACGGCTATATTTTTCAAAGGAATTTTCCTCAAAAGCCTTGCTGTAATTAAGCTAAGATTACCTGAAGCCTCTAAATATTTTACGACGCCTTATTCTAATCCGGGTGTAAAAGTGAATTCTTCAGTACGCTGACGACATACGTAGTTGGTAACTACGCTGTGTATAAAGAGGAATTAGTGTAATAAAGAGACAAGGTTTAGTGAATTCTGTTGTAAAAGTCGAAGAAGAAAATCAGCAATTTAGGGCAAATGGCGATGGATGGTCGTCTCCCACTAAATGGAGGTCTACCACGAACACTTTGCAAAGAGTGTGGCGACTTAGAAGAAGAAAAATTTTATAGCAGTTAAATTACGCAAGTAAATAACGCTACACGCACATAGCCCTACAGTAGGATTCCCTGGGTCGTGGGTGCCATGGACAACACACAAAGACAAGGACACACACACCCAGACCTAGAACAGAAATTAAAACTCATCATTCAAATTCTGCCTGGGAATAGAACCCAGGACCCTTTGAACGGCAGTCCAGCATAGTAACCATTGTACCATTCCGATCGACAAAGTTAAAGTCAAATTATTTATTTCGTTTCAGGAACTAACAGCTCACTTAACGAAAGTCAAAACCTTAAACATTTCAAAAGAAAAATACTTTTACATAATACATCATTTACAATTAATTTAATCCTAAATTAAGGTCGTCACATTCTATAACGTCATAAACTAAAACTTAAGTTTTAAGGCTTTATAACAAACAAGTGTAAAATAATAAATATCGCTGACTATTTTGTTTAAATATCTAAATTCGCAAACTTTATAATATAAAAGGAAGTATTATTAAACAACAGTGTTTACAAACATAATAATTAATTAAACATACAGCGACGTAACAAGAATTAGGTCAATTAAAACATCAAAATATTAACTTCGAATGCGTAATTCGTACATAACTATTAAAATTGGGTGAACGAGGTCGGCGCAATAGGGTCACAAAACGAAAGTGATTCGAATCGGACCGAGGACGGACGTAAGAAACTAGAGGTCACGCACCAAGGTCCGCCTTTGTAAACAAATTGGGATTCGTTCGTGAATGATTATAGCACTGAGAGTTTGCGATACACGTACGAATTTGATTCAAGTCTTTTTTATGGCAACAGTCAATGAGCCTTTAGCAACCTGCACTGGACATGGTGGTCGCTAGCCGCTATAATTGGGTCATTAATGGGTTACGGCGAACCGCCAACTATCAGACGAGCTATTGGTATGTGGTCAGGGCAATGGATGCCAGTAACAACAAAGGCATCACCGACCAAAAAAGGAAGGAAGAGAAGAATGACAGTACTGGGTTCTTAACGCTCTAGCAGGACATGACGAGTCGTTTGGTAGCTGATGCTAGCAAGAACAAATTGAATGTGATTTAATGTCACGTAATTTAGAGAAATTAAAATCAAATAAAGAACATTCGATTCGATTTCAATTTAATTTAAAATGATTTAATCGAACTCGTGCGGAATTTAACTTAATTTAAAAATCGTAAAAGCAATATAAATATATCCAATAAAGGATGTCAACGGTACTATAAGACCTCGCTGTCCGTCCGTCCGTGATCTCTCATACCATAATATATTTCAGATAGAGTTAAAAATTATAGTTTCTATTCAGTCTCCATATAAACGTATTTAAAATATATCTTTTCTCCCAACAATCACCAAAATTTCGATAATTTTACATTTTATCCACATATTTTGTTATTTTATCCGGGAAGTAGATGCTTTCCGCGACATTAAAATCCTACTGCGGAGTTACGAGTGCCGAGTCCTTATTGATTGCGTGTAACATTGCTTCAAAGTTATATTAATGACATTCCACAAAACGATACAAATTTAAGATTTTAATACAAAACGATAAAAAAAAATTCAAATCAAAACAATATTCCAATGACCAAATATCAAAATATATTTGAATAGTCACTTGAGTGTTATTGGATCAAAAATTGGAAAATCGGTCAAGTGGTTCTCGATATTTCCATGTACGTGTTGAATGTTAAATCTACTATTGGATAAAACTGGAGTGTTTTGGCGATTCTGTTATTCCCGTGATTTTATCCGACCTCTCCACTCCATTGAATTTGTATGGTGTTACATATAAAAACCTATTGTTTATGACGAAATAGGAAGTAAATTTATCGTTGTTGTATTCACTGTATTGCG
>DWNI01000284.1:0-10239 GCA_018250175.1 Alychna victa
TGTGATAAATCTGAGAGCACAACATCAGCATCTGGGCTTTCTCTGGCTAATTCTCCAAGTAATGTTATAGATTCATTACGTAATATATCATTCTTCGTATCTCTGATTCCAGCAGATATCAAAGAAAGAACAGTATCTCTTATTAAAAACAGACCTTCGTTAGCGGATCGATATTTTAGAAGCAGTCTAGGAAGAATCTTTTTTAAACATAATCCAGCACTATCGCGTAAACCAATGTCTTTTTCAGTACGTATAAAATAAAAACAGTTATTTACAATTAAAATAGCCAAATCAATTCCGATTTCATCAGTTTCTAACATTCGATATATCTCTTTATACGCATCCAATCTTCTATCAAAATCTGGTTGTTCTATCCAACGTTTATTAAAAGCATTCATTTCAGTTATAATATGCGCCATTTTTAAATACATTTCTTTATTTACAGTTGTATTATCAGCAATGGAGGAAAGGAGCTTAATAAGTAGCTTCCTTACTTCAATCATATTTACTTTATTGAACAACACTGCAATGTTTTTTATGTACAATTGAGGATTACTACTATGGTTCAGAAGATTGATTATAGTAGTAACTGCATGTTCCATATTTTCTTCCGCCATATTCATGCATACCTTCTTAACAAGTATGGGTAACAACAAGCTTAGTAACTCATCGCACATTTCTGGTGTAGTTACTAATTCTGTAACTCTTGAAAGGATCAAGAGATCTCTTTTATTGACTGTATTCGATTTAGCGGAATTGGCAATTCGTCTCTTCATGACTTCCAAGATACTAGGTAAGTGAGGAATAAGAATTTTACTACCAAAATTAAATTCAGAGTTTGTTTCTGCAATTCTGATTGTGTTAAAAGATTGTATAGCAGACACTTGAGTTTCAGTTTCTTCATCATCTAATGTTAAAGTCAACAATTTTTCTATCATATCCAATATGACATTGATCACAGATGGGGTAGTTTTTGGAGCTAATAAAAGTTTGAATATAGCAGGCAAGGCACTCAACTCTGAATCATCTTGGGAACTTGTTACAAGTAACACATAATACCTTGGGTTCTGACACCACACATTGAGCAATTTTAATAAAGCTGTAGGGCTATGTATACCTTCAATGTGCAATTTCGGAATCAGAGGAAATACCAAAGATTTAAAAATGACGAGTAACTCATCTTTAGTCCATTCATATTTATGAAATTGATCAAATATCTTCCGTAAAGAAACTAGAGAAAGTGTTCTGAGATTTTTCATGACTTTAACATATCCAATATGTACTTTATCTACCTGAGTTAGTACATGAGCTATATTTGAACAGACTGCATAATAAATCTTAAAGAGGTGTGATAGCAGCTGATTACTCATATGACCGCCAAAATATTCTCGAACAACATCAAATAAATTAAGAACACTGTGCAGTTTACTTGGGCTTGTTACGGATTTCAAATCTAAGTTACTTTGAACGTGTTTGTATATTTCCATTGGCTCAAGTGTCATATAATGTTTAAAGTATGAAAAAGCTAATTCAATAAACGTTTTGATCTCATTTTCTTTACAACCACTTAGATACCTCATTACCAAAGCCCTTCTACTTTGACCCCCACCTTTCTTATCAGCACCTAATTTAGATGTCATTTTACCATAAAGTATTCTTAATACAATTGGTATTACATGTTCACGATCTTCGGGTTGTATTTTTTCCGAGTCCTCTGTTATTTTAAATTGAGTAAGCTCATCTTTAAACTTTTTCTCATCAATCAAATTATGTAGATTACTTTTATATGCCACAATATTCTTAATTTTATAGTTCAGTACACAGTCCAAGGCATATTTCTGAAGTCCAGGATTCTTATGCTTTAAAAATTCCATAAAAAGTTCCCAGAATATTGGCTCCTTGTGTAGGGCTCTTGGATTTTTAAACTGAGATAGAACTTGCATAATGTTAATAAGAGTTTTAAAAACAACTTTGCCATTTGGTGTTTCATTTACATTGTCCAATACTAAATCCATTTCTTCTATTGCTGGTTCATCCTCCATATTGTCCAAATTGTTTTCATCAACATCCATATCTTTGGCATGAGTTTCAATATCAATTCTAAGTGCATTTGTGTGATCGTTTCTCCTATACTCCTCATCAATAAACTGCAGAAATAGAACAACTACATCTCTGTTCCTTGCTTCACATACTTGGATACAATTAGTCATTGATTTCAAAAGCAGATTTCTATAACTGTACAGATCTGGTCTTTCTAAAATACTGTTGTAATCAGAGTACAAATTAGTAAAAATCTCATAATCACTTTCAATGTCTGATTCAAACTGAAATACTTTCAATTTTCTTTTTGCATTCACAAATGATGTTTGCAAAGCTTTGTGGAATGTGGGCCAAAAATCATCAATGGGTAGTGCATTTCCAAACCCAGCTATAAATTCAGATACTGGTTCCCAAAGCAACTTGAAATTTACATACAGTACTCCAAGCATATAATCTAAAGGAAACAAATGAAAGTCAGTTCCTTTAGCAAGTTCATACTGAATAGTATTAAAGGCCATTTTCTGTAATATGTTGAGCTGGCTTCGATATTCCTGAATAGAAGGAGAAATACTCTCAACATCAAAGCATTTACTGAAAATAGAAAATTTCTCAACTTCATCTGTTTTGTTAAGTTCTTCAAGATTTTCAAAGAGTTTATAAATATGTGTAGTTAGTAGGCGAATCTGAAAAATAAAGCAAATGTTAAGAAAGATAAATTATAATGTTACTCAAAATTATATTTTGGTAATTAGTTGTGGATACTTACAATATGGAATGGTGAAGACACATTGCATCTAAGATACGAATCAACCAAGGATAGAAAGGGGTACGTTAATCCATTTTCATGTTCATATGCAGTCAAATATAAGTCAACAAGATGCAATGCAACAAGATAATTTGGATCTGATGCACGGGGCAGAATGACAGGCAACAACAGATCAATATCACATATCTGCTTCAAGCTTTTGCAACTTGATATATGAATAGCACACTCTATTGTATTTGCCAACAAAAATAGAACTTTTCTTACACATTTTGATAATGGTGAAGTGTCATAGTGATATTTGTTCTCATCTGTTGACTCACTGAGATTATAATTTGTTAAGGTATTCAAAAGACGAGTTACAAGTTGCCTCAACAGCTGTACACATAGCTGTACGTCTAATTTCTCAGCATGTGGTAAGCAAAACAATACATTTAACAGTCTATTTGGATTCTCTACAATGTCTTCAACACTTCCACCCAATTCTTTTTTACAATATTCCATGAATAATGGTAATCCTTTCCCAAAATCAAGAGGATACTTCACCCATTCAAATAGCTTAAGACCATTCTTTGAGAGTGGTGATTTGGCCAAACATATTTTAGATAATGCACACATCGCTTGATCATCAAAATTAGACTGGACAGTAAAGTTCAAAAATGGTGGCAAAATATGCATGTCAAACTGTGAGTATTCAATTACATTTTGCACAAAATTTATCAAGATGTTAGGATAGGGCAGTGGCAGCAGCACTTTGACTATGATGCCAGCATGTTCTTGTGACAATGTAATGTTTGGTGATAAAAGCATTAAAGCACCAATTTGAGAACAGACTTCTAGAACACTTTCCGCAGACTGTTCACATATCACTTTCACCAACATCAAAGCGAACTGAGGCGGATTTGTTAGATATTTCCCATTTTGATGTTCAATTACTTGTCCTGCTAATCTTAGAATATATTCTAACCCCCTACTGTTTTCATCCTCCTTCAAAATTTCTTCTGAATATTTAACGACACCATTCCAAAACAATCCAAATTCTTTATGGGATATTGTTTGCAAGCTGTCCTCAATAGTTTGTGTGAGAAGTTTGAATAGAATTTCCTGATGCTCTGTTTTCTCTTTTAGATGCTGTAGTAAGAATGGCAGAAAGGTTTCTACACAACTGTGGAATTTATTACTGACGCCTCTGAATATTTCAAAAATAAGATGCCCACAACCTGTAACAGCCTGAAATAATCGGTATAATTAACAATTTTTCTTACTGTGGTACATTGTTTGTCATGAAAAGAAAGTGACTGATGAATGAAAAAGAATTGTGCCTTAAGAAGGCATTATGAAAGAAATTATGCAGAGTGCTATACATATACAGTATAATAAATAAATGTAAAACTTACATCATTGTTCGTTTGTAAATAATTAAGAATCAGTTCAATGAATCTCTTCTTATCACGAATATCTCGGGCCACAAATGCAAAACTTTCAGCTGCAAAGTTATTGATATACTGAGGATGTGATTCACTCAGCAGTGGAATAATTCTTTTTATTACAACTGCAATATCTTTCTTTAAATAAGGTTTTAAGATTTTGAACAGGAACGCCAAACAGACTAATGTCCATTCTAATCTTTCTGCATCTTTTGTATTTAGTAACCCAATGAGAATATCAAGAAATCTTGGGAAGTGTGGGTAGAAATCATTTCTTAGATCTTTTGCCAGTGATACCAAAATTCTGCAAAGAAAATATTTTACTGTTAATGTAGTTGAATTCAGTCTTAGAATTATAATTGAAATTAACTAACCTCATCCAATTCAAACTCATTTATTCATATTAGTATCAATGATAGACTTATGAACATAAAAGTATTTATGATGATGCACATATATGTTTTTGGAGCACCACTATTTTGGACAGGTGATTTAACATGGTAGAATATTGCAAAAGAAAAAGAACATCTTTTTTAAAAAAAATACAAACTATATGTTGGTTACAAAATTATTCTCTAATCTGAGAACAGCCAGTTGCAGAACTGAATATTTCAATTTGCCTTTGTCACTAATATTATTTATATTAATATTGTTTCTTGAATATTTGCACAGGCAAGACAGTCAAAAAGAACAAAGGGAGTAACAAAGAATCCAATTGATTAATTAATATCAAAATACTTACTCTAACAAAGGTTGTAAACACAACTGATCTTCCAATTTTAAATATCTCTCTAATATCTCAATCACTTCATCCTTCTTGTGTATTAGCTGAGGCACTGTTACTATACCAAATACCTCTTTTTTTAACTTTTTAAAGTTTTGCGTCAAGTTCAATGCATGCCATTTTTGTATGGCTAAATAAAAGTGAGTTTGGTTTTCCTCAGGCTGACTAGCGTATGCATGTTCTATGTGATATAATGCAGCATGACGTATGTCTATTGAGTTTATACGCTCGGCGAAAGGCACAAACTGTAAATAAAGGTAAGAAATGCTGAATGGAGTGTAAATATTAAAATGACCTTATTCCTTAAAACATGACACATTCTGATACTCCAAATCCTATCTTTTATTTTATATTAGCGTAATATTTATAAAATATTATGTTAAGAGAGTAAACCGCTTAAGTACAAATTAATCAGTAACATGAAAGTCGCCAGAGTCGAATAAACTGGCTTACCCGAAAGGTATTTGTAGATTTATGTTTCACCGGTTTGCTCTTCATTTTTGTTTCTTATAGTTGATAACATATATCATAGTACTCAATCCTTCAAAATAAATTTAACATAAAAATCCACGAACTCCACAAAACACGTGTATTTGACATGTGTTCAGTGTTGTGGTTGTTATACAAAATGACATTGACAATTGATTTTTACTCACATTGACAGTTGGACTTTGACAAATCTAATGGTACTTAGGGTAGCGCACACGAATGATTAATGTAGTGCGAATCACGATCAGTGTCGTTTATGCCAATGCGCCATCCACAATACGTATTCAATGGATAACAACGCACGCTGTGCGTTTAATCAACCCTCTTATAAATACCTGGCGTACTTTAAGGATTGACCGAAATACCTCGTAAGTCGTGTCTGCAGCCCAAAAATATACCATAAATTATGTTGTATAACATCTGTAGGTTGTGTAAGTTGTATAATACTTCAACATTTCCACACATAATAATATTATTATTACATATTTTGATAAGGATAAGCCGCATAAGAAAAAAAGGCATTTAAGTATCTATATAATGTTATTGACGACCTTTATATATTACAGTGTTTACGACAAAGTTTTTATACATTCACGTTTACCCACTGACCTATATTGATACTATTATTTACCGGTAGTAATATGTCACTGTCATTTGAAAAATAAACGTCAAGATTAATTGTTATTTGTTGAGATCTGGGAGTAAAATTAAATGATAGATTTAAAAAATATTGTACAATAACCATAAAACTGAATTTTAGCTTTGTGGAGTTTTGCATAAAGCAGTTGGGGTTTTTATAACTAGGTTCGTAAAACGAATTCTAGCTTTACACTAACAAAAGCGATAAAAACAAAAATTCATTAGACATACTGAACGCACGAACTGTAACTTTGTTTTTTTGTAATTCTTTCAATGCTTGCAAGGGCTGTAAACTCATTGCCTTTAGGGCTATCGCAACGACTCACAAAATTTTATTTCCAGGGTATGTTCGACTTACTATAATTATTGGCTTACAACATTATATAGCTGAATTTATTTTGGTTCAAAACCGTTCTTACGTCTTATTCCAATAGCAGTGTAAAACTTTTGATACCCTTATATTTATCATAATTATATTAGAAAGCGACATTATTACACTACTGATTAAAAATTTTAGTGAACTAAATTCACACTATTTCTATCATAGTCCTAAGTACTTTCCATACCATATTAATCCACATTATATTGTTAATGTAAATGGTCAGAATTAAAATGGTAATACTTATGAACATTTCATACGTTCTTCTTTCCGCATAAAGCTTTTACCTCGACAAAAATATTAGACTAGATAAACGCACACAAACATGTCTCAACATGTTGATAAGCAAGTTACACTGCGAGTCTTTTGACGCCGCATTCGATGCAAAATTTGGCAGTGTCGGGGAACCTACTACCGCACTCGTGGCAAAAACGCGATAGACGCGGGGCGGGCCCCGAGTTGCGGCGCGGTCGGTGTAACGATGTCTCGGAACCGCTCGAACTGAGCGCTTCTTGTCGAGGCTGCCACGTTGGACTTCGACGAGATGATGCGCGTGAACTAGCGCGCTTTTCTAGAAAAAACAAAACATGAGTGTATTATGTTACTAGCTATATTCGGCTGCGCTCGGTTTTAGCACAAAATTATTGTATTCAAACAAACAGAATAGGGTACCAGATTTATTTAAAAAATCCTTTTGTAGTACTCCTCACGCTACATGTAGAACCCCTATACAATACAAACTTTGAAGAATCAAGCTTCTCAAAGGTGTATGAAGTCTGCTAACCCACACTTTGGCAGTGGTATGTATGACATATATGCCGAGACCCGAGCCCAGCAGTGGGACACGTATGGATTGCTATGTTGATAAAAGATTTGCGCCACTCCGCAGGACAAGCTCTCGAGTAAAACTCGGAGAATAATCCACGATGCTGCTTCAGCGTTTGAAGAGAAGTTAGTGGCCAACAGTGTCAGAAGTTATCGTGCCGCTCAAAACCTTTCAACGGCTTAACGAGCTTCGAGTCTTCCAAACACAATATGGACGGGATAGAGTAAAAAAATATATTGAAGCAATATTTAAGATAGTTACCATTTAATTGACTTCCGCTTAATTTTAGCTCCTTGTACTGCAACTGTAAGTTACTAGTGGTCAGTGGTTCTTCTAACTCTGCCGAACGCTCCATTGCTAGAAATTCATCACTGGATTCGGAACGACCATCATCCTTCTGACTACTGTTTGTTTCTGAAGCGGCAGGGATCCGTTCCAAAGACAATTCGCCATTTAACTCCTTTGCATTACATACAGATAACTTCGAAGGAGATATTCTGTTAAGGCTTAAACAGAACAACAAAGTTACATGAATTACATTTTATATGACTAACACTATATAATTCCTTATTTAAGACTTTACCCTTACAAAAACAATTAATTTACCTGACTAACCTGCTATAAGCGGAGTCATTACTCGCTTTTCCATTAGGCGTGTAATTTCCATTTGATATGTTTTCAGTTCTTCTGTTATCCGATTTTTTATGAGAATCTTTCTTCGCCGTCCCATTGAATACATTTTTGTTGTCAGTAAATTCTTTGCTTGGCTGACAACTTTCGATTCTTTCGTTCTCGTACATTTTATCGAAATCTTTTAGAGACTTCATAAGATCTTCTTCGAGCTGGTCTGGTTTAAGTTTGCTTTTAGCGACTTCCAACTTCTGTACGTTTTTCTTTTGTAGGGAGTCCAGGAGGGAAGTGGAACGTTTGATAGAGGAGGGGAAAAGTTTATCGCCCACAATATTGTTACTGCTAAAAACGAGAGATGTTGATTTATTTACTGGAATCAATCCATTTCTATTACCTTCTACCTTAGGTGAATTAACGGGATGTGTTTCAAAAGATTTATTGGATATTTCACACTGCTTAACTACTCTAGTAGTGGAGCTGCTGGTCCGCTTATTTTCAGACCTATGTTTAAGTACTTCTTCGTCAAAAGAAGTCATAAACTCTTCGAGATCAAAATCTTCGCATAAAGAATCATCATCACGAGCTGATGTTTTCGATGTTATACTTTGTTCTAACGAAGAAAAAATTTTGTCATATTGTGTACCTAGACTACTAATTTTTGAGGCAACAATTTTATTCATGTTGAGATTATTATTGTTTTCATTTTTAACAAATGACTCCATTGTGTTATTGGGTTTATTATTTGCGTGACATGTGCTGAAAGAATCAAACTTAGCGGGTAAATTTTCAGTGGTAAGTAAAGACTCCATACTACTGATAATATCAGGGTTATTAAGAATAGTGTTAACATTGATAGGCAAGTTGTCATTTTCATTTATGAGCCGAGGGTCAATGTAATTACTATCAGCTAAAGAAATATTGTCGAATGCGAGTATAGAGTCGAGATTGACAAAGTCTTTTTTTTCTTCGTCCCTTTTTATCTTATCAAGTTTAAGAGGCTGCTTTATCGTCGTTCTTTGGAATCCATGATGCATAGATGTTGCTATTTTTGGGATTTTATCTTTTGGTTTGGGTGTACTGTAACTTGAACTACTATAACTTGAAAAAGATTTGTTCAAAGCACTATTGCGATTAAAGTAAGTTTTTTCCACTGAACTAATATTCTCTTTACTGGATTTAGTATATGTTGTGTTTAACTTTTGACTAGATTTTTTGTCATTCCTATTAATTCTAAATGAACTACATCTACCACCAAAGGAGTTGTTACTGTTATCGTTATTAGTACTACCGAAAGATTTCATTCGCTGCAATGTTGGAGTTTTCTGATATGTTTTATTAATGGAATCTTTTATCATTTTTGTATTTGTAGGAGTCTTTTCCTTAGTGTTTCTTAGGATCGGAAGGGTTCTACTTTGATCTTTTGTGGGACATTGTGATTTTTTTGAAAAATTTGTATCTGATGACATTAGCTCTTTCATCTGCCTAGCCGCAGTAACAAATGGATCATAATTGTCATCCAATCTGAAAAAAAATCGTAAAATACAAAATAAAGACTAATAAAATTATATAATAATTCTTAAAAACATTAAGTGCGATCGAGAAATTTAAACTGTACCCTTACGTGAATTGTAATACCTATAAATATTGTGGTGTACCTGCGGTTTTGTTTGTGAATATTTTGACAGCATATTTGTTAAACAATATAAGCATAATGAGGGAATAGGGAACATTTATTATGGGATAAAGATAAATAACAAGAGCCATAAAACCTTTTTAGTTCGATTCTTGGCAACTTTAATGGTGGAGCATCGGACGATATAGACTGACCATCTGAATCTTGTCTACGTTCATCTATAGTAAACGTTCGGTACTCTCTATTGCTTCTTTTCTGCTGACTTAAAAGTTTATATTTACTAACAAGTTTCTTTCTGCTATCTTTATTAGAAAACTTATTACTTTCCGTAATGGATGGAAGTTTTAATTTCGGTTCTTCTAGGATTTCGTAATTTCTTTCTAACATTTGATCTTGATCTTTACGTTTAATTTCATAAACAACTATATGTTCCATATCACTCACTTTTCTGTTTTCCTCAGTAGTATTAGATTTTGTGACATTGTGCTCCACAGTATTAGATGTGGAAGCGCTGTTTATTAAGTCTTTAAAGTCGTTTTTTAATTCGCCTAACGTGTCTGAAAACATATACTTAAGAGGAGTTTTGTCATTGGTACATTCAATATCTTTATTTAAAGCCTCAATGGAAA
>DWNI01000285.1:0-10235 GCA_018250175.1 Alychna victa
GATAGAAATGTTTCGGGTGTTTTCTTAGGTGAAGGTTTACCGAAGCGAAGCGAGGGCGGGCCACTAGTGTTTTATAAACATAGTGATTTTTAAAGTAGTTACACCGTCTATTCACAAGTATTTTCTGTATTATTCATCATCATATTCTATAATATTCACCATCATCATCATCACCATATTCTGTAATATCGAGAATAATGGAAAAACAGCTTGAGTAGGTACATGGTTTTCGAAACAAATCAAATTATGTGCTTATTAAAGATAATAATCTGCAAAGCTTTCTTCAACTTCAAAGAATCCAAGCAAAGAAATGAGACTGATAAGGAACATTATTACTTTTTGACAGCCTAATAATATTCTCTACTTTATTTTTATTTTGATAAAATTGAGAGACGTACGTTGGTCATTGGAACCTAAGACGGAATAACAAATGTACAAGTAAGAAAAAACTAATAAGAGTAACAGACATCATATATGTAGTAAGGACAATAAAATGGGCAGGGTATGTATGTAACATGAAAGATAATAGGTGGACTAGAAAGATTACGGCGGATAACGAGATAAAGCACAAGAAAGAGAGGAAGACGAAATAAAAGATGGCTAGATGAATTTAAGACCACTTTAGGAAACACGTTACCTAAAACACTGCAAAAATAATAAATGACTAATAAGCAAGTGAAGATGAAAACGTGTTAATGGCTTTAACCTCAGATTTATCAAGAAACCAATGAAAGCATGAAAGAAGAGAAATTAGAGCAGAAAAGCATTGCTTTATCACAAAGGAAGCCACGGTGTCAAGATGAGCGCACTCAACACAGCAAACATTCAAGTGATGACTTCAACACATTTCAAATGACCTTTTGCATTTGAAACAGCTTTAACTCACATGAATGACGAACACAGTCAGATATACAAATGGATATGTACAATATTGATATAAATATTAATATTATTTTAATTTAAAGTCTACCTTCACCAGATAAAATCTAGTAAAAAATATATTTTGTTCGACATCAAAACGCAAATTTTAATATTTAATAAGACATTATTTGTAAGACAGTAGGACATGACCAAATCAACAATCTACATTAAAACAAGTAATAATAATAAGCAAGCTAGTATGTAACTAATTTATAATAAACACAAATTGTAGGCCAAATTATTTTTATTACCGACCGCAGTCAAAAGCTCAAAGCCACTAAGCTCCCTATGGAGTGAACTATGCTTGGTATTTCGTAATGAAATAAGATTCACTCCGAGGAAATACGAACCAAATACGAAC
This sequence comes from Alychna victa, assembly GCA_018250175.1. Lineage (NCBI taxonomy): Eukaryota > Metazoa > Arthropoda > Insecta > Lepidoptera > Hesperiidae > Alychna > Alychna victa. Next base: position 1,283 of record DWNI01000285.1, read on the forward strand.
AAAGATTATCGGCATAGTTTGCAGAGTTAAAAGGATATAATGGGACAGAAAAGAAAGACATTTGTTAGGTAAACTGGTAAAAGATTGAGGTCATCTTTGAGATCACTGTCTGTTATAATTGTTGTTTAATGATTTTCACTACAAAATTTACTTTTCTGTAATAGTGTGATTTTTCACTTTCATAACAAAATCGTCAATTGGAACTATTGAGTGATCCGACTTAAAGTTTTTACATTAACAGTGGCAAACAAAGATGACGTGGTGGTTGAACTGGTCTCTTCTGTCTAGTCACGTCAGTCACCTTCAGTTGCAACTGTATGTCGGAGTCGGCCTCATGCCAATAAGTACCTCATCATCATAACCTATAACTGTACCACTGCTGGACCCGAGTTTCCTCTTAAAATGTGAGGGGTACAGGGTATAGTCCACCAAGTGCGGATAGGAATACTTCATACTACCCAATAAGTACCTACTGCAAAGTAGGTAATACCGTCTGCCGTCAAGGCAAATGTCAATTGTTGTTGCTGTCGGTGATTTCTGTCGTTTGCGCGTTCTACGGAATCTCGTGTTTACATTGTAACCAAAACCGTTAATATTTCATTGTTGAGTTTTATTAGAAGGTAGTTAGAAAACATATTACCACGCAAGTCACGCAAAAGTATGGTTACAGACCTAACTACTATTACCACTACATTACTATTAAATTTTTTGTCTACTATATGTATTTCTTATTAGTGCTGGTGCTAAAAGAAAACGATCATTTGTGGCTTTAAAATGGTATCCATTAATTTAAAAACTGGATTTAATTTTACCTTTAATGTTCGTAACTTTATACTTGTTTGAGGAAAATTAGATAAAGGAGCTCTCCAATCATTTTATCCAAGGCTCTGAATAATCTGTACGAAGTTTTAAAAAAAAAAAAAAAAATTTCGTGTAAAAAGATTTAAACGGAATATTTTAAAAAATTGCCTGCAAGCATGCCACTGTTAAGCAAAGTCTTAAGGTTACATGCTAACCTCATACCTTAAATTGCAGGTGAAGAAGAAAAGTGTTGCGCCCAGTAGATCACAAAACAGCTAATCTTCACTGAGAACGGCAGGGCAAGACGTCAGCACTCATGAGTCTCTTCAACCATGAGTGCTTGGTGCTGCATCGTGATCATTATGGCCACGATCAGTACCGGAGTGCAATCCCCTGCGCCGCAGAATGCTGAAATCAAGGAGACGTACGGTATGTTGTTCTAATTAAAATACTTCAAGTAAAGTCGACGCTGTTGTTATATAACTTTAAAATTAAGGGACACAAACTGAGCAAGGTTATACATCTGTGGATTCAGTCGTAACTGTTCACGGATACTTCAATTTAACGTTTTGTAGTTTCAAGTTATTTTAGTTTGAATTCCGTGACCAGTAAGTCTTGTTTTATGACAAATATTGTTTACAAGCTCCTTTAAAGAAAACTTGGTGAAGTTGGAATTCGTGTCTTTAAAATTGAATTCCGTGATAATATACGATTATAGGTGGCATAAACTTGGAAACTTCGGTATAAGTTTGCGTTGTCGCGCACTGCCACCATCTCCAATCTTAACACTCGGCCTTAGCCTCAATTCGCAGCCCGTAGTGGTAAAAGTTTGTTCGAAAACCAGCTTGACTAGACAAATTGAAATTGCAGCACGTTATCTTCAATATATGGCGCGAGCTCTCCGGTGTGGCGCATGGAAAACACAATAATTTAAGATTTATGAACTTGAATACTAGTTTGAAATTGGTTCGCGAGAGTGGCTGTCGAACATGTAATAAAAATAAATGGCTGGCTATTTCAAGACTAAATCAGAAAATATTTATTTCTAATACAAGTACATAATATAGTTATTTTAATATGCTATTTTGGAGTGCAAGGGCCTCTGTTCATCTTAAGTCCAAGTCATCACTTGGTTGTGGTGCTCTAAAATTATTTTATACAATGCTGTTTTTTAATAATCACCGGATATTTTGACTAGTTCACAGAAAAAACTTTTAAATAAAAACATTCAAAATTTTGGCATTTATTTAAAAAATACTTCACTTTAATTCCTTCCTTAGTTATGATGACAATCCCATGGGCCATAAGGCATGCCTTACAGTGGGGAGTCAATGGATGGAAGCCAAGTTTTAGAATTTATTACTTGTCCAATAGGTATCTACATTCTTGACGTAACGAATTTCACAACACTCCCAACAGATTTCTCCTAATTATTGTTGTATAACGAAACAGGTAGAAAATAAACGACGGAACAATCTCGATAATATACAGCGCAGATATTATAACACTGAATTAGACTTAATTGTAATTATAGTATAGTGTATCGAACCTTACATTTTGAGATAATATACGTTATTATATGCCTGTTTTAACCCGGAACCCAAGTAAGACAACAACCATTAATTACCCTGTAATTGAAAGCTAACATTTTAATAATAACCTTATTCGACTTTCGTAATTATGTATCTAACGATAACCATCTCGATCGACGGCATTTCGTACCTGTTTGTACCCGTTCGTTTTGGATCGACACAAGTCGTCGAGTATTCTGCGTTATAAGTAGGTACGTACTTAGAATTTTACGTAAAGCTTTACGTAGCAATGTACTACAATTATGTTTATTACAACAGACAAGTTACACCATAGTTACACCTCGGGGAAAACACCATCATCGCTTGTAAATTAGAAGTAGGGTTAAAACTAGTTTATACCAGCGTGTATATGAGTACATATTATACTGTGATAAAACAAGTACACCGTTTTTGCCTTTCTGAAAATTAATTTAAGTTCTTAAGGGTTTGACTTTTGTTTAGTGAGCTCTTAGTTCCTGAGACGAAATAAATAATTTGACTTTCACTTTGAGTAAGGGCGACCCAATCGCAGTAAGTAGCGATTTATCTCAGGCAGCCTTTGAACAGAGAATAGAATAGAACACTTAAAAACTTTAACTAATCAAACAATTACTTTAATGATTAATTGTTATGTAGCTGTTGTAGTTAATTATATTGTAGTTACTTGTAGTTATTTGTGACGCTATGGTATTGTGGTTCGGATTACGACTAATGTTACCTAATTCACATTTGATTGCTTAATAGTAATCCTGATTACCAGAGAGCATGGTACTGCGGAGGCTATGAATGATTAAATTATCTTGTAATTAATCAACATAAGGGTTATTATTGTCTATTTGTTGATAGTCCGAGTTTATACCAATCTCCTTTTATCTCACTGTCTATAGTTCTCTTCTGCTTCTTTTTTTCGCTGTTCTTGTTATTTTTGTAAATAAAAAGCGTAACGAGTTAAATTCCGTACTGTAATGGTGCAGGTCTAATTTGTCAGGTATATGTATACTATACTAGAATCGATTATTCGACGGACTAAAATGACAATATAATTAATCAATTTTAATCATAATAATAATCATACATACATATTGTGTAACTTTTCGAAATGTCGATAAGAACAACAAAGCCCACGTTCTAGTGTCATTTGTGTACATTGAGATGTCAAATTAGCTGGTTGAATTATGGATTCTAGTATAGTTATATGGATTTTAAGGCTCCAAAATCCCGAACCTTATCCTAAGGCTTGGTTATCCATCCGTTCGTCCATGGACACAGGACTGTATCTCTTAAATGGTTTTAAAGTTTTAAGCGTGTATTACGTACTATAGCCACTAAAACAAAAAATAACTAAAAATTTTATAAGTTTTAATTTAACACAAAACCGGTTATTCTGCGAAAATATTGTATATACGGAACACTGCGTCGTGGGCGTGTCTGACTTGCAATTTCTTATTTTTTTATTAGCGTAATAGTTTGCCAGTAGCGTAAAAAAACTCACCATTGAAGGTATACATAATACAGAAATATCAGTTAACTAAATCATCGTATTTTAATGATAATTTTACATACATTTCTCGCATTTAAAATGATCAAATATTTAAACGTGGAAAGCTAACAAGTTAAATAGGGATTTGAATTACAAACGAGTCACCAAACGTTATAAATTAACTCGATATGCCTTGTCCCGGATGCAAATTATTACCAGTGACCTAACAATTAAAACAGGGTTCCCCTTTGCAAGCTTTAACTTTTCCAGGAAATCCAAGCTACTATAAATTTTAATGGAGATATCTCCAAATGAGTATCATGTAGCCAAATGGTGAATAGAATTAGCCGTAAGTTACAGGGTATCTAGTATAACAAGGTTTGGTTAACATCTTGCAAGCGTTTACAATATACGCAGTACCTAATATATTCAATGATACAAAATTATGCAAATGTATATTTCAAAAATAATATGTAACATTATGACCAGTCACTTTATCTCGACTTTAGCTGACTAGATTCTAACTCTATATGCGGTGGTGCAGTATCTAATAGGATCCGCGAAGATACGAAAACAAACTATATCGATTTTGTTGCTCCTTTCTTTTTGGAGGGGGAAATCTTTAGGTTGCGGGTTATGTGGGATTTGTACCCACTAAAACTCCCCCGGAATACCAACCGCCGCATATGGGGATACTCCGGGATCTCATCGCACCGGTGTAAAGCAAAAATATTTGCATTTTTTTAATATTTAAGATAGATAGATGGCTAATAAAAAATTTATTCTACACCAGAATACACAAAAAAAGGACATATTAACAAGAAGTACATAACAGCAAACAGCCTTATCGCTACAAACACATTTCTTCCAGGCAGTCCGTAAAAAGTAAAATGCAACGGGCATTTACAATGTAAATTAAACATAATCGTATTCTAATTAATATGCCTCTGCAATGCCACAACAGAATTATCTATCTCGAGAGTCATGAACACACATCGTTAAGATATGACAAACATACCAATCTTGAGATTAAACATTAATCCTTCCCGTCTACCATGGCTTGATATCTGAACCTGGATTCGAAGTACTTAGCTTCGGCTTTTAAATCCATCTACAGCATTTTTTCGGTAAGATAAATAATCTTTTCTAATTTTAAAACTGCAATTAAATGTTCGTTTTTTAATTTTATGGAAGCATTTTTTATAGAATGCAGTGGTTAATATTTTTATTATTGTTTGTCTGCTTCATCGAAACTTGTGGAACAGATCGAAATATTCAGTATATCTATACTATTTGTCCTGGAAAAAGCGTCTCTTCGCCTCTCATAAAATTAAAGATAAAATTAAGCATAAATTGTAATAAGACAAAAATCTTACGAAAATAATATTTTTGTGTTATGTAAAACATTACAGACATTTGAGAGGAGACCCGAGCCCAGCAGTGGGACAGTTATGGTTGTGATGATGATGCAAAACATGTTCACCTTGTAATAAATTAATTAAATTACAATTAGTAAAACTACAAGAGCCAACGCGACGTTTAAAATGACGAAACGGGATATTCAAAAGCATAAAACGCTTGAAAAAAATTTGTAACAATTATTTCGGGTGCGGGTACTCCTTGTTAATGTATGGACTACATTTCCCAAAGCGAAGCGAGGGCGGGTTACTAGTAAATAATAAATATGGATCGGCAGAGTTGTCATTCAGACGCGAGCAAAATATAAAAATCTTCTGCACGTGACATACGAGTATAATTTTTTAGGATACAAAAATATAAAATGTTTATAATACCTGTGGGTCGTTTGGGCACAATAAACCCTACAGGAAAAATTAAATAAAAATTATTGCGTTAGATGAATTTGTATGGATTATAGTGGTAAATTTTGTACTAATTTAAAAAGGTGGCCTTATAGTTGATAATTGGTAGTGAACTAACTACATACGTTTAAAACATACCGTGCGGGGTTAAGATATGTCATTGTAAGTGTTTGAGATTTTACTGTAACAACTTGTAGTTTAACTACCACAATCCATTTAGGACTAAAGAAACTTTAATAGAAAATAATTTTATAATTGTTTTCTATCATTTGGCCAGATACAGCGGTTACTATTGAATGTGTTTTCTAAAATCTATAAAGTATGGGTAACGACGATACGAGGTTGGAAGAGTCAGATCAGAATACAAAAAAACTAGGCAATATAACGAATTGTTGGACGTTTTATTTTAACCTTACTTTTATTACTTTGAGTTATGGTTAAATGTTAACAGTAATACACATTTAAAGAAAACTTCGAGAAAGTATCTCTATATAAAGTTCAAGTATTATAGGCCTGAGACAGACGGACAGCGGCGCCTTAGAAATACCCTATTAGCTGTTGGCATCATTTTAGAACTGACATCTCAAAAATACATGATTAGATCACTTATAAGTAGTAATTTGTTCTTGCTTCGCAAATTATACTTTTTACTAAAATAAAAAAAAAATGATACTCCACTGATCAAATCCATAACTTGTTTAAACTGTTATTATAAGTTCATCATCATCATCATCGCAACCCATAACTGTCCCACTGATGGCCTCGGGTCTCCTCTCGCAATGTGAGTGGTACAGGCCATAGTCCACCACGCTGGCCAAGTGTGGATTGGCAGACATTATGAGTTAATGTACCGTAATGTATGTTATTATAAGTCAACAAAACATAACTTAGAAGCAATTTATAGTTACTAGCCAACAAAAAACTTTCGATTCTTTAAAACATGTTTCCGTCTACTCGGTAAAACACTGAATTTTTTCAATGAAACTTCTTTGTGCGTGTTTAACAAAGGAGTACAATCACAATGGGACACATCTTCATGTTAAAACATGTTAAGTGGAAGCTCATACAAGAGCGTGTACGTTCAACAAACCGGGATATACCGTAAAATATAAATGGGAGCTTTGAAGAGCTTTCTCAAATATTCAACTCTACCCGTAATACTCGTAAATATCTATATTAGATTTGGTGTTGTATAATCGTAACCCACATTTGGTTGAATCACGTAGCTATTGTGTAATTTCGGTCAGCTTTTATATAATATATTAACTCGTTTGTTTATCGATTATCCATGAAATTCGATTGAAATATTAGTTACAAATATAACTTTTAATATCAGCTATGATATTGATTTGTGTAGATTGTATTAAATTGTGGTAGACTAAAAAGAAGGATTTAGAAGGCTCAGGACCGATCTAAGTGGCGCAAGTTAGGGGAGGCCTATGTCCAGCAGTGGACGCTTAAAGGCTGATGGATGGATGGATAGATGGATGGATGCTATAGAACTTACAAGAAATAATAACTTAACATTAGCAAATAATTGTGTACAAACTTACATATGTATCTACATTAGCGAGGATTGATAAATAATATTCAATAACAATAGACAGGCCGGATTACGGGGGGCGTCGGATTAGACAGGGGCCGGATTACAGGGGGCGTCGGATTAGACGGGGGCGTCGGATTAGACGGGGGCCGGATTACAGGGGGCGTCGGAATACAGGGGGCGTCGGATTAGACAGGGGCCGGATTACCCGGGGTCCACTGTGTAGCTATAAGTTAAGTGGAGATTACTAATGACTACTTAATACTAGGAATACCTCAAATACTTAATAAAGTGGAAGCTGGGGGTTGTGAAGTATACAGTACAAGGCTGCTAGTGTATTGGGCAATGTTATTGTTGCGTTGTTGTTCTTTAACTTTCTATATTGGATAATTGAAGAGACATTAATAAAATTGCCGTATAGTACAGGAATAATGCGTATGACGTGTACTAATAGTGTAACTACACTTGGACCAAATTTTGTTTGAAGTACATAATATTGTAGAAATCAATACATTGGTTTAACTATATCGATAAACTCATAACTTACAGCCATTGCTGTTTGAGAAAGAATTAAATGTCATGGGAATCATGATGTAAGGATACTAAGATGAATTATTGTTTTATTAGTCAATTATCGTTTCCCAATCTGCACTTGGCCAGCGTGGTGGACTGTGGTCTGAACCCCTCACATTGTGAGAGGAGATCCGAGCACAGCAGTGGGACAGTTATGGGTTGCGATGATGAGATATCGTTTTTTTTTCATATGGAACCATTCGACCATTACGTAAGTATTGTTTTGTAATTTTTTACCCCTTTTATCTACTTTTACTACAAAATAAAGCAACCCCCTCTCCCCCTTGATGTTTACGTAATACCTTCCCCTAGCTATAAGTTAAAAGTCCATATTATGTGTAGTTCAAGTGTTTAAAAACGTATTAATTACAATTTTAAATCAAAATATGTTTACGGACCTTATACGAGTGTTTTCGATTTGATTCGTATTACATATTAATGTTATATGCATTTATAATTTCTTTAAGAATCCTATAGAAATATTTAGTTTAGTAAAAAATTATTTGTTTCGCATTGTTAGAACCAAACAATCTACTTACGTACGTTAGTTATTCCAATTTATTCTTCCTTTAATTTAATTCCATGCAAACAACACTTTGGTGTTATAAAAATCCGTGATTTAATAATGAATAAGACTAAGTGTAAGGTTTAAAGGGACTTAATAACATTATTATTGGATTGTAAACGCTGTGATTTAAAATTTAGTAGCTATATTTAATCTATGTACGTATTTCATTTTTACCTACAATTATAGTTATTTCTTGTAACATAGAGGCTCAAGATTGTATACAAAATACATTAAAAAAAATTGTATGAAAAATTTCGAAGTCTATACCTGCTATAACATTGTACTTTACAGTAGATAGGCTTTTATATGTATTGTTACATGTTTTTGATAATAAATATATGACATTTACATTATGACTTTAATTTTAGTTTTACTAACCAACAGGTAATAAAAGAAAATTGCCATGGCTTTTGTTCAACATCTTTTACGAATCGCATTTATTAACGAATTCTGAAATTTTATAATTCTACGAAAAGTCTAAAACAGCCTCAAAAGTCAAATAAATCCTGTGATATGGTATCTACACCTAATCTTACTAGCACGATGAATGTCGCTTTTAATAAAACATTTTGAAGACTTAACGGTTCACGCAAATGA
>DWNI01000286.1:0-10229 GCA_018250175.1 Alychna victa
AGTTTTCTGACGTATTTCCGAAGACAAGGGTCCAACAACAATAAAATTTATATAGGACCACACGGGAAGCACCAGCTTTCAAATAAAAAGAGAATCATCAAAATCGGTTCACCCAGTCAAAAGTTCTGAGGTAACAAACCAAAAAAAAAATACAGAAGAATTGAGGAACTCCTCCTTTTTATTGAAGTTGGTTAAAAAATACCTCCAATCTTCATTAATAATTTGTTAATGATTTCCAGAGGTCTACGCTACACATGCATCTGCAAAAAGATGTTCATCGGTACGTTGGCAGCATTCAAACGTCACAAGAAGGCATGTGCGGTCATGATAAAGCTGAAGCAGCAGCGGAGAGAGTCCAAGCTATCGTCCACCTTCAACTGCACCAAGTGTCACAGCGAGTTCAACAGCCTACTCCGGTACTGCAAGCATCTGAACCGGACACATTACTTCCAGAAATACATGTGTCCGCAGTGTCTTTACACGTGTGACAGCCTGGGGAAGTTGACCAGTCATGTGACCAGCCATGTGAATAGGAATTTCTTGAAGATACGGCTGATTAGTGAGACCCAGGAGTGGACTAAGTGTAATAAGTGTAAGATTTGTAAGAAACCTATCGAGAAGCAAGATTATTTTAAAGTAAGTGTGATTGACATTAAATGTATATTGAGGGTTGTCGGGTCAAACCCAATAAGTATGAAAAGCTTGATTTCTAGATCGTCATCATCATTATCATCATCAACCTTTTCGTCATCATCATCATCATCATCATCACAACCTATAACTGTCCCACTGCCGGGCTCGGGTCTCACAATGTGAGGGGTATAGGCCATAGTCTACCACGTTGGCCAAGTGCGGATTGGCAACTCGCAGATTTCTAGATAATCAAGGTTAAGGTTTGATGACCCGCATGGCACAATGGTTACCACGCTGGACTGCAAGGGGTCCTGGGTTTGATTCCCAGCGATGCAGAAATTTGAATGATGAGTTGTAATTTCTGTTCTCGGTCTGGGTGTGTCCTTGTCTTTGTGTGTTGTCCATGGCACCCACGACACAGGGAATCCTACTGTGGGGCTATGAGTGTGTAGCATTATTTATTTATTGGCATCCTTATTTTATGGAAACCTAAAGAAACTAAACAAACTCCCTGGATGTTGCTTATTTACTAAGGCGACGGTCACAACTTACTTTCAGGAGGACCATGACATGTTACCAACACCCCTTCAGGCTAGTCTAAACAATTTATCCTTCTTTCTCTTGCTGTTTATTCTCCACTGTGATAAAGTCATGCTCCCAAAATGTTATTTACATGTATAAGTATATGAGTGATACCAACGTGAACAAATGACTTCGAATTTGAATAAAATACTAAACTTTTCTGAATCTTACTTCTATCACCACTATTATTGACGTCACCATTGTGAGTGGTTTCAATTTCCCAATGATCACCTTCCTCCGGTTCTATCTTCACCACCAGTGTTTCTGCTTTGATCTTCATTTCAAATCCTTTTTATTAACTGCAAAAACATTCTACATATTTTTATGAGGCTATATGAAGGTTCATTAAACATCGGAGATAACAATTCATCGGCTTCATGGAGTGATCGGAGACAGACGTAAACATCGCAAGAGATGTGATTAATAAATCGTATTTACCAATATAACAATTAGATTTTCAATAATTATTCAATATGCTATTCTAAACACGATATTGGGGCTCGCATCTTATCATTGGGTAGCTGTTGCCTGTTTCAATACGTTACAGATCTAATCGTTCAGGTTCCTCCTGTTTTACTTCATAATTAGTATACAAACAAGATACAATCGCGTTAACCGTCCAACGCGTTTATCAAAATAAGTAAGGTTTAAGCGATGGATTTGTTTTGTTTGTTCGCTATAATAATAATATGATTTGATTTGTTTTTATCTGAATTTTCAAATCTTGGTTTTTTGAAGTAAACAATTCGTGAAATTGTCTTTGTCAACTTGACATTGGCATTCGCCTTTACAAGACTATAAGTTGACTTTTGTTACAGATAAACTATTTCACCATAACGTTATTGAAAACGAGACGAGCCCTATATCACAGTTTGGTGTCCCCAAATATGGCTTTCTTTACGGAAAGTACGACGTAAGCTTCAGTGAAATTGTGGACTACATTTTACGAATTTTTGCTAACACACGTTCGTGTCCACTGTAGCCCAGGGGCGCTGTATATTGATACGGCGGCAGCTACGCTCCTAGGCTTCAGTCATCTAGACTCCAAACCAACCTCCCTGCTTGTACGAGTGATACCTGTGAGTATAGTACGGCACCAAGAGTGGTCTTGGTCGAGACTGACACAAGATGGGGTTTACGCGTAATGCAATATTATTACGAGATAATTTCTCATCCGATTTGAACGAGTTTAGAGTTTTTGTTGTTTTATTATCCTTGTTTTGAAGAACGCATTTATTATTAAGAGATTGTTTATCATCGTTGTTTTTTAAAGTACATAGTCTTTCTTTGTACAAAAAGATAACGCATATGTGAGCGAGTTTATACTCGAAAGTCAAATTAGTATTAAAAGTAGTCATGTAATAAAACAAGCGTAATATTAAACTGTCTTTTTATTAAAACGATCCAACAGGTGGTAAGTTTTTATATGAACAGTCAGCGCTCTTTGGTTGTCGAAACTTTTATCGCACGCCTGGCATTTCAACGTTATTAATTTCGCCCCATGTACTTTAATTTCATGATCGTTTTTCTTCGCGTAGTCAGTAAATTTCTCTCCACAATAGCCACATTTACTTCTTTTATTCAAACAGATATGCACCGCCCTCTCATGATCTTTTTTCTTAATGCGAGTATTAAAAACTTTCGTGCAATAGTCACAATTAAACACTCCAGTTTTATGTCTATATGCGTGCGTCATTAAAATTCTCTTATTAACAAAGCCGGCTCCACAAACATCACATACGTAATTCTTGTAATGAACATTCATGTGTTCGAGCATAATTTTGAAATTATTACTCTCTTTCGTACAATACACACACTGCAGTAAACTGTTTCCGAATCTAAACGGGACAAAATGTGATTTGATGTCGTTGTGTAACTGCTTATCGTGTTCGGCTTGCAGATGATGTATCAATTCTTCCATTTCTTTTATATCAACGTTGCATATTTTACATTTAAGGTCCGTTATGTCTAACTTGACAATGAAATTGAGCATTGGAGATCCTTTTAGGTAGGTAGATTTAGTTTCATCATCATGAGCGTTTATAGTGTGCTCTTTGAGGTCCGCAGGGTTTGGATAGCTATCAGGGCAGAAGCAACACATGTAACCGATACCGAATCGACGTCGTATAGGGGTGGCGTTGGAACAAAGAAGTATTTCTTTTATATTGTTTTGATGCTTGTCACTTTCCGCTTTCTTCCTCATCGTGACCTTGACTTTCTGGTGCGGTTGCCGCGGTATCGTGATTTTAACTTTTTTTGTAACACCCTTGGGAGCTATGGTGATCTTCCGTCTTGCTCTAGCTGCAATGGATAAAAATACTTTAAGTTTTATAGATAATAGAAAATGTGAGGCCCACAAATAAGATCAGAAAATTTATTTTTAAATTGTAACTTACAGCGTTAAATTATAATTGCGGATTATTACCAGTAGATACTAATGTAAACTTCATGGTTAATTTCAGGTGTTCACAAATAGCTTTAACTCAGTAGACACGTACAGGAAATGTTTCAAACATACCTAATATTTTCATCAACTAAATGCATTCCGTTGAAGTGGTGGATTTATTTAACTGGTGTAAGGAATTATAGCTACTTTGTCTCATTTTAGATTCCAGTGAATCTTTCCACGGGACTACGAGAAAAAATCCTTCCAGAACGAATATTTGCGGATCTCGTTTACCGGCGAAGCGTTGGTACCCTTCAGTGTTACTCATGTCTTTGCGTCTTTTGTGACGTCACTTACCAGCAGATGCATGGAGCTTTTAAAAGCTTATTAAATAAAGACTACATTCTTAAGCTTGTTCGTTTTATTTTATTCTTTCCATCCAGCAGGTTCTTTAATTACTTTCTTCCCGCTACGAATCTGTCGCTTATGCCAGTTATGCTTTAAATTATCATAACTTAACCGCATATGTATACACTGGTGCAATCTAACTTTAGCTTTAACGTTTTAAATTATATCTTACAAAACTTAATACATTTAAAATGCTATAACTCAAGCTCATGACATATGCGAACCGCCAACGTTTTCTCTTTTGAAGTCTATTCTATTAGTTACAATCATATCCTCCAGATGGCGTACTAGTCGGAATGTCAAGACTTCATGAGTCAATACACCTACTTTTAATAACATTCGTAACAATACGTACCCAATATATAGGTGCCAACGCCGGTACTGATAGTCGAATTCTTAGTAATTTTATATTTATTTGTCTGAAACATTATCGCAGTAATATCAACTTTAAGCTAATTTGATTTGTCTACAATTACTACTCGATTTTGGTACGGTAGAGGTTATTTAAAGGAAATACTTAATCATAAGTAATTTTTTTATTCACAATTAATCAAGAAGTAATTAATAAATATTGAGATTTTGAAGTACCATTAGGCTGAATAACAAAATAGCTAAACATGTCACAAGAAAATCCTTATGAAAATTGTCAGTAACCTTCACGGGGTCAACAGCCAAAATACCTAGGACATTATAACGGACTTATTTAAAGACGTTTGGAATGTAATCAGCGCTTTATCGTCTAGCCTTAAGTGTGCGTCATTTGTGACATAAAGCCTGAAATCAGCCTCCAACCCACGAGACATTGCAAGATGCATTGACAAAAAACCTTGATAGTAAACTTGCTAGCTATCTCCAGCCCTAACCTACATATTTTATGGATGAATTCGCCGAATATGTTCTTTTAATGTCTTATGTCTCCCATACGCCTTAAAACAGACATCGCATCTAAACTCCCTGGCACCCGTATGTTTCACTACATGTATCAGTAACTCCTTCTTCGTGTGGAATTCCATTACACATTCACTGCATTTATAATGTTTCTGCATCAAGTGCACACGAGCGGTATGCAACCGCCAGCCTTGTTTTGTTGCGAAATGCTTGTCACAGGCTTTACATTTTACACCTGGACCCTTGATGTCATGCACTTTCATCATGTGATTCTTCTTTGCCCAAATCTCCTTAAACCTCTCAGGGCAATAGCCACATTTGTGTGGTAAATCTCTAGCGTGCTTGGCTCGTACGTGAAGCTTTTTCTTGCGGGCTGTGTCGAAAACTTTCGAACAATCCGTGCACGTAAACGTTCCGGTTTTGTGCGCATCTCCGTGTCTCAAGAGTATGTTCTTGTTAACGAAGCCTGCGTTGCATACTTTACAGATGAAATTTCTGTAATGCACGTTGACATGTTCTAACAGGGCTTTGAAGGAGTTGAAGACGTTACAACAAATGCAGCAAGTAAGAGATTCGCTGTCGAATTTGAACGGGAGAATATGGTTCCTTATGTCCAAAAACATGCATTTCTTGTGAACTTCCTGTAGATGCTCCATGGCATTTTCAAGCGTATCGATCTTTTCTTTACAAAGGTTGCACTCGAGCGCCGTTATGTCCAATTTAACGAAATATCCATGCATTTCTTTGCCCTTCATAAAGTCTAACTTTTCAGAATCGTCATGTTTTTCTCTTGTGTGCTGTTTCAAATCTGCTGGATCTTGATACTGTTCGACGCAAAAGCTACAAGCGTATCCTTTACCTCCATGACACCTGATCGGAGTTGCATTGGTATTCATTATTATTTCTCGTATATTGCTCAAGTGCTTGTCAACTTCTCGTCGAGGCACGACGATCGTATTGATACTTTTTAATCGTATTTCTATTTCAACTTCTTCAATATCTAATTGCTTTTCACTATTTTCTTTATCACTTTTCGGCTCTTTGTTATTTTTGCGACGAGATTTTTTCTTGTGCTGGTCACCTACAAAGAAAGATTGTTATAAATATATATTTGATATAAAATTTTTAAATCAAAATAAGAACTTTGTCAGGTCGGCAGAAAGTATTTCTGTTGTTGAAAGCACTCAATTTCAAAAGACAGTCATAAATATGTTTGACAAGAGATTCGATTTATTACCTACCTTCCGAGATCATATAGGACATTTATGAAGCGACATCGATGTATCAGATTTTGAAATGGATTTTTTATATGGAAATTAATTCTATCACTACTAACAACGATCTATTGTATTGTATATATGTTCTGATACTAATTGAGCACGGATTCATGGTTGACAGTACTTTTCTAACACTAACCCTATAGACATACTAATTATGTCTAAACTACAAAGTCAAACACCTTAAAGCTGATCTATGTCTAGATCACGATATTAGGGAAAATTGAGGTGCAGTATACATAGATACTACAAACATTCCTCAGGTCATTCACCTCTAATGTTGCCTCCATAGCATCTTGAGATACCTAGTCCTAAGGATTTTACTAAGTTTCTACTAAGATGTGTTTATTAACGTTCGTAACGTGTAAATTAATTTATTTAACGTTCAGTTGTATGTTTCAAAACGAAAAAAAAAAAAAAAAGAACCGGAGTCAAAACTTTTTTTATTGTCTATGACTATAGTTTAGTACCACGATGACCACTTACCATCAGATGCACCATCTCTCTATTCTTTACCCGTTTCTTTCTTTGAAAATGAATTCGTTTGAAAGTCTCTCATATAAACTATTTATAGGCAATATACTAAAGAAATATTAAACTAATAAAAGGATATGTTTAAACGGTTCACTCAAATTTTTTAATAACTAATAATTAAATATTAAGGAACATTAATCTTTATTCTAATTTCCATGTTTAGTCTTCATATGACTGTTTAAACTACTTTGATGCACAAACGCTTGAGGACATTTTGTACATGTGAATTTCCTGTCGTCGGCATGAGACCGTAAATGCTGTCTTAATGATTTTTTGGTCATGTACCATCTAGTGCAAACATGACACTGAAATCTTTTGTTCCCTGTATGTACCGCCATATGATCCTCCAATCTGCATTTCAAAAAGAATTGCATATCACAAATACTGCACACATGTTTTCTCTCCATCAAATGGTCCTTTTTCACGTGTCGGGTCAATGCCCTCTTATTGGAAAAAGATCGTTCACAAGCTTGGCATTTCAAAACTACAGGTGGAACCCCATGCTCCTTAATCATATGATTGATTTTTGTCCAATAATCAGCAAATTTTTCAAGGCAAAAGTGGCACTTGTTCTTTTTCTTCAAGCCTAAATGAATCCTCTGCTCATGGTCTCTCCGTTTCCGATCACAGCTGAAGATTTTCTCGCAGTGCGCGCATTGAAACTTGTCCTTTCCATGCATACGTTTGTGGCAGACCAATAAGCGCTTAGTCACGAAGCCAGAATTACAAACTTCACATACGAAATTTCTAAAATGTACATGCATATGTTCCTGAAGAATTTTGTAGTTACTGAATTCAGTACCACAAATCGCACAGCGTAGTACATTTGAATCAAATTTAAAGGGAATCATTTGATTTGTTATATCTGTATAGATAGTTTTATCATGTACATTTTGCAGATGGTCCGTTAAATCTTCAAGTTTATCGAATCCATTGCCGCATATGTTGCAAGATAGCGCTGTAATATCAATTTTCAAGACGTATTGGAAGATCTTAGGTAACTTTATAGTTTTAAAATCGTTATGCTGTTGGAGGAAATGGATTTTCAAATCTTTAGGTAGTTGGTACTTCTTTATGCAAAAGTTACATTTGTAGCCCTCGCCGTCTTTACCTCGTATTAGGGTGGCGTTTGAATATTCTAATATACTTTTTAAATTTGCTAAATGTTTCTTAGATTCTTTTATAGGTTTGGATACAGATTGAGGTTTAGATAAAATTTCCATTTCATCATCTTCGTTTGTTTCCTGTTTGAATAAATTTGGTTCTGTATGTTGCTGGTCTTCACCTACAAAGAAGAAAATTACAATCAGACGATCAGTTAATATAGAAACATTACTGGCGACTTTTTTAAACATTATCTTTTTTAATGACATAAAATCATATTCTTTTTGTAAATGTGTACCTCAGTAGTATGACCTACTAAGTATAACGATACAAGAATTAACTTATTCAGTTTAAGTGGGTAAGATAGGTTAATATTTTGTGTATGTTCAATTAATAAAAGATCATAATATAATCAGTTTATTTTGTATATGTATATAGTACAAAGTTACCTAAAGCATTTCTTTACACTTCTTCCCCGTGTTTAGAACGCATGTGACTGCGCCAGCTACACTTCTGTACAAAAGCCATGCCACAATGAGCACATGCGAACCTTCTATCGTCTGCATGAATTCGCATATGCTCTCTAAGTGTATTCTTTCTCCCGTATGCTTTGAAGCAGACATCACATCTGAACTGCCGTATCCCTGAATGCTTTGCCATGTGCCTCTTCAAGCTGCCCTTACAGAAAAATGTCATTTCGCACTCTAAACACTTATTTTTTCTCTCCATCAAATGGTCCTTTTTCGTATGTCTTGATAAAGCCCTCTGGTTATGAAAGGTTCTATCACAAGCCTGGCATTTCAAAACAACTGGCGGTGCGCCATGCTCTTTCACCATATGGTCTATTTTCTTCCAATAATCAACAAATCTCTCATTACAGTAATGGCATTTGTTACGTTTACCAAAACCAAGATGTGTTCTTCTTTCATGCTCTCGCAATTTCTGTTTGTTGTTGAATATCTTGTCGCATTGTTCACAACTGTATTCCGCTGTGCCATGTCTTTTGATATGACTAGTTAGAAGTCGTTCCGTTATGAAACAAGCTCCACAAAGGTCGCATACATGATTTCGGAAATGTGTGCTCATGTGCTCCTGGAGTAGCTTGAAGCTAGCGTATTCCGCAGAACATACCGCGCATCGTAATTCTGGTGTATCAAATTTAAAAGGAAGTATCATACTTTTGACATCCGTGTATACAACTCTCTGGTGTTCCGTTTTTAAATGCGAGATATAATCATCCAACTTAGAAAAGTCTTTATTACACGTCAAGCAGTTGAGATAAGTGATATCTAACTTGACGACATGTTCGAAGAGTCTCGTTATTAAGATCTTGGTTGATTTGTCTCTGTTATGTTCTTCTTTAAAATGCTTTTTCAGATCCAACGGTTCCTGATACTGTTCCGTGCAAAATGAACACATGTAGCCCAGGCTATCTTTAAGTCTAATTGGGTTTGCATTAGAGTAAATGAGTATCTGTCTCAAGTTCTGCTGATTCTTCTTCCGGTCTGATATCATTAAAGAAATCTTATCTTTCGGTTCCGTTACTACCTTTTTTTTCTCAACAAACCGCAACTCTATTCGTGGCGTTGTTTTCCTTGTGATTGTAATCCTTTGTATACCTATAAAGAGAAATATTTATTAGTGAATGATCATGACCTGATCACTATCTTTAATAGAAAACATTATTTTACATACAGAAGGCTTCCCATATCTTGTGAATTATTCTTATAGTTTTCAAATTACGAGATCATAATAGTACTATAAATAATTAAGTTGCATCTAGGCCTCGATTGTGGTTAATTGACTTCTAAAATAAAAGTATGGTAATTTAATATATAATAAAATAAAAATATGGTATTTAATTTAAATTGATAAATTAAGTTTATCTAACTTAAAATATGAGGTAATCTACTTCCTATGTCGTGTGAAATGAAATCGTCAAACTGTAATAAATTTTATAAAAGCAAAATGAACTAATATTTTTAATAATTTACAAACGTGTCTGTTTTGTTTTTGTTTTGCTTTAGCGAAAATCTGACTATGACGCTTCGATTTAAAATGATTTGTTAATCCAATACTATAGTATTTAATGATATTTTACATTGCCATGCGGTTTGTACAACGTTGTAGATGTTTTTTCTGTCTTCCATCTTCCACATTTGTTGTTGACGTGTATGGTCGCACCACTTTAACTGCCTCTATCACTTTTTGACAATATGTTATTTACTGATACGAGCGACGCATACTTTACAAATACGTGTACTTAAGTTTATAGTTTAAGTTTATGTAAGGCAAATTCGTGTTTTCACATGTATGTACTGTAAGTACAAAAAAAAGCAAACAAATAAACATTAATATTCAATAAACAAATATTTGCAAAAGGATACGGCACTAATAAAAGAGCACCATCTAACAAT
>DWNI01000287.1:0-10205 GCA_018250175.1 Alychna victa
TCGTGTCACGGTGTGCGTGATTGAACTCCTCCGAAACAGCTCGACCGATTTTCGTGAATCTTAGCGTGCATATCGGCCAGGGTAGAGAATCGGACAACATCTATTTTTCATCCCCCTAAATGTTAAGGGTGATCCACCACAATTTTTTTTTTTTTTCGACAAAATTTTTGGTTTTTATTTTTTTTTGATACAGCATACAAAAATACATACAACCCTAAACTTATTATTTTAATTTTTATACTTATAGTAGGTAGTTATTTTTATTGAACAAAAAAAAATGTTTCCTAGATATAACGTACATGGCAAAACAACGTTTGCCGGGTCAACTAGTTCATTTATTAACGTGGAAATGGTTGTAGAATTGACAGGGACATTCTTATTCTTCGGAAGCCGCTTGAAACTTGGCATAAAGCTCTTTTCAAATAGAACAAAGTAAATATTGATTAACAAAAATTTACTTTTTATGAAGGGCACATTTATCTATGTGTTTGTAATAGTTATATACTTGTATCTGCAGCCACGTGTCAACTATATAAAGAATCGCAAATCTTTTCGCTAACAAATGTAAAATTTACCTACATAAAACTCTTAGCTATTATTTTTACTTTAACAAATTGGTTCTCAACATTTTTAATTGTTTACCTATTTCTTAAAAAACAATCAGATATATTTTTTATTATTTCATTATTTTTCTTGCTTTGTATGAAATAGGTAAACAATACAAAAATCGCGATAACCTTACAGTTAACTACAGATTTGTGATGATGAGAGCATCCTGAATAGATAATTAGATTCATCAGTCAATAGAGTAAAGCAACAAAACAGGTACTCACCAATAGCAACAGAGACAAACACACTACATTTCCTTAAAGCCAGAACTTTGAGATCTGTTGTGACACTAAAATCAGATTCACTTTGCAGTAGATGTTAATAACGTGGACGAAGAGCGAGACGCCAATACGTAATGGTAGGTAGAGGTCGCCGGTCTAACAGTAACTCAATTATTCGTATTAGCAATTTTCTTTTAGTGATGTTACGAGTGGGGGTTTTGGTGTCGATGATTTAGCAGCAATGGTAGGGGTTTATAGTAAGCCGCTACGAAATGCAAATAGCGAATACTTTGTTTTTATTTGAAATAAATAAATGTAAATAATTCTACACAGCTAGCCCTTCTTTCCTGTGTCATGCATGTCATAGATAAAACACAAAGATAAAAAGACACACCCAGACTGAAAACAGGAATTTAAACTCGACATTCTAATTTCTACCTCACTGGGAATCGAACCCAGGACCCTTTGAAAGGCAGTCCGGCATGGTAACCATTATGCTATAGTATAGGTCGATATGAGAAATTTGAATGACATAATTTTAATTTTCTTTAGCTTAAAGACAAGTACGCTCCGACTCGCTCGGGAAAGTCGCCCCATAATCGGTTTGGTCGTTTGTCTTCCGAAAGGTCTGGGTTCGAATTTAATACTCTAGTTTTTAAACTTATCTAAAGAAAAATTCATACCGCTTTGGAGAAAGAAATCATTGAGAAAAAATATTATCATTTAAAACATCAAAATACATTCAAAAATGTTGGTCTTCCAATCTGACAACTAGCTCACATAGTACACAGTACCGACATCAGGCAGACATACCGATATCGATATTTTATCCAACGTCCCATCACTATCAGCCCGTGTCCATAATCCGTCACAAGGTGGTCTATGTCATGAAACTCTTGAATCGTTTCATCGAATTATGGTGGATTTAATTAACCTTAAAATACATACAACACAGCAGAAGGTACCTGCCTTCACATTGGCTTCAACCCATGAACAGCCCACTACTGAGCCCGGGTCTCTCCTCATAACTGAGGAGGCCTAGACCATACTCCACCACGCTGCTCCAGATATACTTAATTAGATATACTTAATCACATCAGTTAGAATTTTCGTGTAGATGTACCTATTAAAATATCAACGTTTGCTCAAATTCCAGGTTCCGAAACTAGCTTTTTTCTTGTGTAATAGCTAATGATAACTTTTACTATTAATTACCACACATGTTAATTGTTACCTATCCAGATTTGTTTATTCTGATATATTATCTTTGATTATTCAAACAGTCTTTATTTCGTATCAGTGACGTTCGGGCATCATACAAACTTACGACATTTTTTTTGGCCTCTAACTCCTCGAATAATCCGCGCTGGAGCAGCGTGGTCAAGTATGTAGCCTTCTCAATGATAAGGACAGGAACGTGTCCCGTAATGGAACAATCATGGGTTGAAGCCATCTTATATAAATACTGTACCAATTTGGCGACTTCTGACTTGAGAAAAGGTTTGCAGAGCGCGTATATCTTGCTGATGTAGGACGGAGCGTTAATGACGTGCACTTGCTTCAGCCGAATTGGAATGGCCTCCTGGAAAATTAATAGTTAAATGTTATTTTTAATTATATTTCAATGTACTTATTTAATAAACTAATAATAAAATTAAGTTAAATTGTAATTTTATTGTTTACAATATCACGTGTTTGGTAAAATGATAATATAAATTAGATGTAGTATAGAAAAGATAAAAAAAAACATGTAGTATAGAATATACATTTCATTTATAGCGAACACGTAAGTGAGAACAAGTTTTATGTCATAAAATTTTGACTTTGCGACTCCTTTTAGTCGCGTGACGTCAATCCGTACACTGGTTTTTGATTACGACATTACATATACATATTACGAAATAATAATATAAAGAACTACGTAACATATATCTACTGATGATTTAAAGCTAAAAGAAAAGTATAATTAAACATCTCCAAACGACAATTTTCACGTTAGTGTTGGTCAATAAAGGTCCGTGGTCATTTCGTAAACAAACGAGGTATAGTCGGTAATATTTTACAGTTAACTGCCTTTAGCTGTTGAGAAACTACTCTTGTGTTTAACTCTTAAACGGGACATTAGACGTTTCACGTTATGACCAATTAGGAACCTTACACAATCAAGTAAGTTATGTGTTCTCGTCATGTTATGAATCTCGTCACATAGGTTTAATGTAAATTTCTTGCAAAATATTTTTCTTTTCAACTTATGAGAATAGCAAACGAGCTGGCAGTGCCACCATCCTCTAATGACTATGTACATCAGTGACAAAACTTAAATATGACTGGAGGGAAATCAAACTTTAAGTAGTAAATCTTTAAAAATATTACAACTATTTTCGTCAATTATACTGGAAAATAAATATTATACTCGTATAAATAGTTCAGCTCTAGTTAGTGCACTAGTTTGTTAGTATATAGGTACCTAATCGGTATGTAGGTAGGTAGCTTGTGTTTCAGACTATTTTTAAATGGACCAATAACCTAAATTAGAAAAACTTGCATAAAGAATCTTATCCTAGTTACATTGGAGAGACATTGTGTCAATAAAACAAGAACATTTTTTTTTTTTTTATAAAAGTGTTAATAGTCAATATTGTAAGTAATAATAGTTAATATTGTGTGCATAGTATTAATAGTCACATTCTCGTAAGAAAGAAGACTGAAAAATTGGTTCATTTAGTAATTATACCATAACTAAACGTCTGAGACCACATGTGGTTGTGTAATTTATTAATATTCCAATTAAAAACTATTACCAACCCAAATATATATATTAGAGTTGCAAAACCCGTTTTGATCGTTATCCAATTACAATTATGTTGACAAGTTAGATAGTTTTATTCGAATTTATCGGAGAATCAAGGTCAAAATTGATCATATGGTTACGAAAAACAGTACGTAATCTAAGATATCTATCTATTTGTCGCAGGTTGAACTGAAATTTGATCAAATCCCTTAGGGAGATGATTTGATGAAGAAATTAATTCAGGCAGGATCTTAAGTGATTTATTCAAATCTCTGATTTTTTTAATAAAAAAGATGCAATAAAATATTATTCGCGTTTTTGGGTAATAACCCATGCAAACGGTGCATTATTAAATGATAATTAACGTACAGAAAATAGTAAATAATAATAATAATAACCCCCCCAAGGGGCTACCTTGACGTGGTGGGGGGGCTTGAAAGAGGTCTGTACAAAATTCAAGACATAACATCTGTCTTACCCTTAAAGGAGCGTTTTTAATAAAAAGCCTATAACACCATGGCTTCGACCTCCCTACTAACAGCCCCAAAACCTAATCTAAGGTGTATGGTACCGTGCTGAGAGATGAATGGCTGGGGGGTGCCCAGTTCCTAACGGTCCACCCTCGTTTCGGGCAACAACGAGGTGTATGAAGTGCCTTGCTTCAGCATGCGGGGCTCTGCTGAGGTTGACTGCTTAGGTCCCTAGCTACTCGTGGGAATAATATGAAAAAATCTAAATCTAAAAATTCTACCGTAAATTCTACCGTAAATCTAAGGCCTTACAATTTGAGATCACAATCTGAATCTCATAGAATAATGTCACAAACCGAAGCCAGCTGCGATTCTGTGCAGAGTGGTTATAGAGAGAAAGAAAGTTGTGAAGAACAAGCTAGACATCGACGTCATAATCGCTTTCAAGAAATTGATGTCAACACTATAAACACAAACCCGTCATCCCCGATATCATCCACTCACAGCCTTTTCCAGTCACCTAGCTCATCACCTCATTCTTTTGAAAATCAAACCATATCCCGGTGTTCAACCGTATCACCAATGTCAATAGACGTTGTACAGGAGGCAAATGCCGAACATCCTGTGCCCGCTACTGATCCCAAATGTGCTCGTAAGAAATGGAGTATTGAAATGAATATATTTATCTTGCGCACATATTATGAAATAACGAGAATGGAAACGGACACTAGTGCCTACCTATTACCGTTACACAACAAATTTTTAGAATGTTTTCCTGACATGCAAGTGAGTAGACAAAGAGTAGGAGACCAACGTAGAGCTATAGAAAGAAGTAGGTTGTTACCAATAGATACGATAAATAGGATAAAAGAAGAAGTTAAATCACATATGAATACAACGGAAGTTTCAGCTGTCTTGTCAACACAGGAGCACGCTACAGAACCGGTATCAAACATGACAAGAATGAGATGGAGCACTGAACTAAACGAATTTATTGTACGTAGCTATCTCACAATTACTAATTTAGAAACAAATATGACATCTTATCGATTACCATTAAAACAAGCAGTAATATCTAGGTACCCACACCTGTCACACTTAACGGAACAAAGAATCTCTGACCAATATAGAACGTTAGTGAAAAATAATAGAATAAAAGAGGATAGATTGCAACAAATAAGACATGAAGTAGTTTTAGAAATTAATAGAATTAGGGAGGAAAACACAATCGTAAACCAGTCTAACATTTCGATCCAAGCCATAAACGTAAACCACACTAAACCAGATGTCCACAATTCGGTGGTAGAATCAGTTCATCCTCATCCTCAATCAAACAACTCGGATGTAGATGGTCCTGTTATTGAAAAAATATTTTTAAAAGCTCTTAATGACTTTAAAGCTGTTGATCCCACAAGTAGGCCATATTTGCCGAAACAGAAACCATCTATAAATTTATCTAAAACCACTAATTTCGTCAACGACACACTACTACCTAAATACATGATAGAAGCGAATGATTTTAGCACATTTGAGGCGATAGTATACTGTGCTGCCTTTACAGTATGTAAGTACAACGGTGCAAAAATATTTTGTAGTCAAAACTATACACCTAGAATCCAAAATATACCAAAATGGCAAAAACGATTACAAAACCGAATACAAGACCTACGAAAAATGATAGGTAGACTAACAGAATACATGAAGGGCAACACAAGTAAGAAGCTAAACATTCATATAGAAAAAATAAAGGAACAGTATAAAATACACTCAAAGCATGAACAAGACAATAGTAGCTTAATAGAATTCATGGATACGCTTAAGCAAAAATTAAATCTGCTAGCAAATCGCCTACGAAGATATAAACAAACAACACTTAGAAAAACGCAAAATACACAATTTTTACACAACGAAAAAGTTTTTTATAGAACATTAGATACTCCACAAGATCAAACTGAGACAAATTCACCAACACCACAAGAGTTATATTCATTTTGGTCAAGTATATGGGAAAAACCTAAAACACATGTAGAAGGAGATTGGATTACACAAGATAAAGAAACAGTTAAACACATTGCAGAAATGGAATTTGAAGGAATAAATATTAATATTTTAAAAACAGTAATAGGTAAAACACACAATTGGAAAGCAACCGGATCAGACAAAATTCATAATTACTGGTTAAAAAAATTTACTTACATTCACTCACACTTACTTACACATATTAACAACTTTATAAAAAATCCCAACACTTTACCACATTATATCACCACGGGAATTTCCTACATGCTCCCCAAAGATAAAAATGACACCAAAAATCCAGGAAAATATAGACCAATAACTTGTTTGCAGAATATATATAAAATCATTACATCGTGTCTTACTGAAATAATCCATAGCCATATAGAGACTAATAAAATACTTGCTGAACAACAAAAAGGTTGTCGTAGGAGGAGCCAGGGATGTAAAGAGCAATTGACCATAGACGCGGTAGCAACCAAACAAGCACTAAGTAGGAAAAGAAACATTTACACTATGTACATAGATTATAAGAAAGCTTATGATTCTGTACCACACTCCTGGCTAGTTTATATTTTAGAACATTATAAAATACACCCTACACTAATACAATTCCTAAAAAACACCATGGAACACTGGAGTACTAGACTAAAGCTAAAACAAATAGAATCTGAAGAAATACGTATACGTAGGGGCATTTTCCAAGGGGACTCGCTAAGCCCACTTTGGTTCTGTTTAGCATTGAACCCGCTATCGACGATACTCAATAAAACTAATAAAGGCTTCAAAATTAAACATAGTAATACTTCATACACACTATCACACTTGATGTACATGGACGACATTAAGTTATATGGTAGCAATCGTAAAGAAATAGAGACACTTGCAGAAATTACAAACACATTCTCGTCAAACATACAAATGGAATTTGGTATCGAGAAATGCAAAATACAATCAATTTGTAGAGGTCGCATCAAAAATAATAGCTTTTTTACTAGTAATGGAGAAGAAATTGAACCTGTGGATGTTGATAGCGGATACAAATACTTGGGATATCAACAGAGCAGACAAATACACCACAAACAAATTAAACAAACACTTACTACTAAATTTAGACAACGATTAAACAAAATACTGTCTACGAGTTTAAATTCCAAAAATATTGCAAAAGCAATAAACACATTTGCAATTCCTTACCTCACATATTCTTTTGGAATAATAAGTTGGTCTCAGACTGATCTACAAAGGCTACAATGCATTATTAATACTAGTATGACTAGACATCGAAAACATCACCCACGTTCATGTATACAAAGGTTAACTCTACCCAAACTGGAAGGTGGCCGAGGGTTGATCGACATACGGAATCTACATAATAAACAGATAACAACATTGAGAAATTTCTTCTTTACACGAGCACAAAATTCATCACTTCACAAAGCAGTTACTCAATCAGACATAAAATATACACCACTTAATCTTCACGACACAGAAATACAAAAAAATCAAAATATAATCGAACCGCACGAAAAACTCAACAATTGGTTACAGAAATCTCTTCACGGCCGACATCGCCATGATTTACTTAGCCCTCACGTCGATAAACAAGCGTCAAATGTATGGTTAAAAAGAGGAGAACTGTTCCCTGAAACAGAAGGGTTCATGGTAGCCATTCAAGACCAGGTGATAGAGACTCGCAACTATAGGAAATTTATAATCCACGACAAAACCTTAGTATCAGATAAATGTAGGCATTGCCACACAACCTCAGAGACTATACAACATATCACTGGAGCGTGTCGATCCATAGCACAAACTGATTATAAACATAGACATGATCAGGTAGCAGCCATAATTCACCAATACTTAGCGTTAAAATTAAAATTAATTACAGAAAAAACATCCTACTATAAATATACCCCTCAAGCCGTGTTGGATTCTAAAAACTTTAAGCTGTACTGGGACCGAACTATCTTAACTGACAAAACAATACACTACAATCGGCCCGACATTACTCTTCATGACAAACTTAACAAATTAGTATACCTGATTGATGTTGCAATACCTAATACACACAATTTAACGAGCACTCATACGGAGAAAATTACAAAATATACAGAACTTTCAATAGAATTAAAGTCACAGTGGAGAGTTAATATAGTAAAAACAGTACCGATAGTCATATCAACAACAGGAGTCATACCTCGGACATTACACGACAGCTTAAAAACTTTAAATATCCATCCTTTAACGTTTATTCTTCTACAAAAGGCCGCTATACTTAACACCTGTAGAATAGTTAGAAAATTTCTGTCTAGGGTAAATTAGTCGTCTCATTATAAATATCAAACCCTCTGTTGTCGTTTGGCCGCAAGCCCGCGACAACAGATTTGTCTTACCCCAGAAATGGGAGAAGTCTGCGATTTAACGAAAAAAATAATAATAAAAATCTTTATTTCAACCAAGTCATCGGTCATAGTTATGCGAACAATTAAATATAATATAAATATAAATTTAAATACGAATTCAATATAAATTCAGTTTTAAGAAAGTAAAATTACAAAATTTAATTTTTTAGGCTGAAAATTATATTTGAAAAATAAACGGTTCATAATTTCTTAAGACTATTAGGCTATGTTTATTCAACATCATTATTTGTGTTTATTTAGTGTAATGCTATTGTAAACTTGTGACCTAATTGTACCTTGGACTGTGGTTGCACGCTTTCTTTTATAAGCGTAGCTACGCAACTCAACCGCCCAAGTTACGGATAACATTTTCGTTTATTTTTTGCGTGAACTTTGTATAATTTTAACACTTATTGTACAATAAACCTTTAACGGCGTGAACAATTATAGATTATAGATTTAAAACACATCAGAAATCGGTTTGGCTTCCACTACGTCAGCTAAATAAGTCAAAACGGTTTAAGGTTGATAATATTTAAAATTATTTGAGAATTGGCTAGTGTCGTAGTCAACAATAATCGTTAACATTTTTGGTCCTTTGAGCCAGATCTGAAGTAGTATTCATCATAATCATCATCATCATCACAACCCATAACTGTCCAGCGGACCAGCAGTGACTGGGCTCGGGTCTCCTCTCAAAATGTGAGGGGTATAGACCATAGTCCACCACGCTGGTCAAGTGCGGATTGGCAGACTTCACATCACCTTTGAGAACTTTTTTTGGAGATCTCAAAGTAGTAAGTATTGTCAGTAGTCATAGTCGTCATTTATTTTAATTCATTATTTGCTTACTACAGGGCACGACTACCTACGGAGTCTGCAATTGATTGGGACATGGATGCCATGTCGTTTAATTTTTATTCAAAAATAATGTTTTCTTTGTTAAATGTGGATTTGCTATGTATGCTTGTGGGTATTTACATGTGTACATTACGATTAGGAAAAGGTAAAAGGTAAGATTACATTTTTACAACAATAACTTTTTCATCCTTTTAGACCTATCTGTTTGCAAAAATTTCATTCCACTTTGATATATAGAAACTAATTACGGCCTATAAAGATAGAAATGGCCAAAGATTTATAGGCAATTTCCTTCAAATATCCAAGTTATAACTAGGGTTCTCCAATTTAGAGATATTGCGATATTCAATTGGTCACAAGTCGGAATTAGTTTTCCGGGCAATTTGCTTAATTCCGTTTCATAAGGAATGTGCTATGTAGGTACATCGAAATTTTGCTTTTTCTTCATATACGCTCTTTTTGAGTTATAAGTTAACATTTTCTTTACTTGAATTACAAAATGTTTGTCTGTACCTATTGTGGAAATTAGTTTCTGCCATATCGCATTTTTTTTTATTATATATTCATTGTAAGACCTGCCATTGCCATTGCCAAAATGTCCTAAACTACGTTGGTAGGCGAAATTTTGTTCAAAAATTGTCTTAATTACATGGACGACATTGTGACCAAATGCGTGACGTCGCTGCGACTCTTAATTTCCAGCGAAAGACATTGTCATACTTTAGTCATAGTGATACTAGACACTTGCAACATTTTGTGGTGTCGCTGTATGTGCAAACAAATACTTAAACTTAAAACTAAAATACTACTAACTTAATACTTGATAGGA
>DWNI01000288.1:0-10191 GCA_018250175.1 Alychna victa
TAATTTGTTATATATGGATCATTTTCAATTAAATGCGAGCCAAATTGATTAGTAAACAAATACAATTTTCCGACTACATCTCAAGCCACACAAAGTAAGTCACATTTTATATTTTAAAGTTTAATAGTTCGCAAATTGATCCCTAAACAAAAAAAAATATCATAGCAAAGTAATATACTCGTATTATATTTAATTAACTTGATCAAATATATTATGTTTTAAAAATCCTTTCAACGTGACCCCACGCCATGAGCTGCAAATAAATGACACCTATTACAAGCATTTATTTACCTTGCTTTTTGTTAATTACCCTTAAATGGGCTCAAATACTTTTTTTCTATTTCGTTACTTAAAACGTGTTAAACCTACTTCAATGTCTAACGTAATTATTGTCATCCTACCTTGACCCTACATTGAAAAGTCGTTCAACTATTGAACTTATACATTTAAAAATAATAAAAACGTATCGGTCTCGTTAGGTAAGATAAATAACAGTCCGTAAATCAGCTTCCTTGCAAAGATCGCACATGCCGCCACACGTGTCAGCTACTTCTCGGAAACGGTCACCAAAATTATATTTGTCTGAATAGTGTTGCTAATAAGAGCGGCACTATAAAGCCATTTTAGAACCCATATCACTAACAGTTACAGAATAGGCCTATACTATATCCTACATTTCGTAAAAATGTAACAAAAAATATTTAAAAAATATATGAATTTTTTGTACATCAAGCACTTTGAAAGACATTATAACTCTATGTATTTGCATATTTTGTGGGAAACTGTATGATATTAAAATAATTCTACTCTAGGAATAATGAATTATTAATGAATACAACGAAATGCATATTAAATTATGAATAATCATGTAGAATATGTCTTCATAAAATACAGAATTAGTAGGTAGGTAAGATTTGTAATTAAGTAGTTAGGTACCTACATACCTACCTGTTTTTTACGGATTATAAAAAGTTAGAGGGTTAAAAATGTTGTGACGGAATACTATTTATGACTGTAAAAGTGAACGCATAAATGGTTATTTATTTAAGTAGTTATGATAATAAATAGATAAATCTTTAAATATATATTTTTTAAATACAGAATCCACAGTAAGTAAACTATGTGTACTGAACGAGTGATAGCCCAGGGGTTTGAACGTTGGGCGCCCGAACCGGGAGCCTAAGTTCGAATCCTGCTAATTTTCAAAACGTTAGGTGCGTATTAGAAACTAATTATCACTTGCTTCGGTGAAGGAAAACCGAGTCCACGAGACAGTTTTGTAGCTGCGATAACGATGAAGTAAACTACTATTATAATAATATGTAACACGTAACACATATAAGTATTTATATATTATATGTAACACATATAAGTATTTAGTCTTAACATGTACCACTTAGAATTAATGTACCATTTTTTTTTGTTATATTTGTACATTTTGGAGCCTAGTTGGTTTAGGTACCTAAATAAAATGTAACATTGTAACGCGGTCGAGGAGTGCGGCGGAAACACAGGCAGTTTACAACTTTTTAACAACGCCTGGTCGCAGTAAATCACCAGTTTAGACCCTTCAGAAGTAATATCAACTTCTTCGAACTCACATTAATCTGCCATCCCTCAATATGCGAGATGAGCGTTATGCTTTGTGCTTCGCTGACTTAAAGGATTCAAACTGTAGTAAAAATGTCTTTAAACTTTTGTATGTATATTCGCTTTTTTAAGTTCATTCGTACGTCTCACTAACGGGCAGCTTCACAATTGAACTAATAGCGTATCATATCATACCTTTTTCAATTTCTATAGTAATATATCTAGCTAATATAATAGGTAGATTCATAATATTTACTATTGACAACTGGTGGCAAACATACTTAGTTATCGAAACAAAAATTACATGTTATTTGTGAAACATTTACTTACCTATCACTATGTTAAAATGTTTGTTCCTTAGTAAAAAGCGATACAAATACTATGCATTGATCACCTAAAGGTAGTTTTATGCTTTCCCTGCACACTAAAATTAAATTAGGCGAGTACCTAATTACTAGTAAGTACTATTCATATGTGCAAGCTTTTATTTAAAAATAAAAATCATAACAAAATATTTAAAAGATAAATTAAACTGCTTCTTTATTGTGACATAGACAAGGTATTTTATTTTTTATTCAAGACAAAAGACTACTATTACTAGACTAATATTATTTTTTGTCAAGAAGCGACACGTGAGTATTGGAACTGTCAGCTACTTCATAAAACAGTAGGTAGTTCGTATTACCATCATCCCAACTCCGAGATATTTAGTTCGAACATAAAAGTAATAGAGCTGCTTTACATTATATATATTTTTAAACTACGCATATATTTTCAAGCCATCTGATGAACTACACCGTGAATTTTCATGACGTCATATAAATAGATGTCATTGGAACAAAGCAGGTAGTGAAAACATAGACGAGTTACATGATGACAAGTGGTCAGCGTCTCCCATGAACCTTGACGTAAATGACGTTAATAAGTAAATTGATAAATTACCTGCTACACGAAATAAATGATTTCAGTTTGAGTTTGTTGCCGGCCGAAGGTAGAAAGAAAGTATTGGCTCTTAAGCCGTAACAACAAATCATTCGGCAACTGACTCATGCAAGTGGATGGTAGCCAAGGATTCTTCACGGTCGTACGTCAGTAATAATATTAATGATTTAAATTTACCTTAACCTTAACGCTAAGCAAAGAGGCTGCAATCATATGACTTCCACAACACCCTGGTATGCCTACATAGAACTGTGATCTGTATTCTAGGCCGCCTCAATAATGCCAGATCCCTTCTTGAAATACACTTAATCGCGAAAAAATCAATAACATAAAATCAGTATAATAATTTATGTTCGAAGTATTTATTACCATACAATAGACTCAACAGCTTCTCTGTTCCCTTTAGAGCAAACACCCGTTAAAACGCGTTCTATAAACCGTGACACAAACTGTCATGTTAAAATGTTGTAATTTAGTGGCGCAGTTCCTCAAACACGGCGTATCCGCCATCCGGCGCGACACTTGACACTTCTGAGCGGTTATATCTCACTGGCGCTAATCACGGAAATGAACACAACCCTTCACTGGTTTACGATACTCCACTAAGCGAGGTGTTTAACGAAGTAACGTGAAGACTAATTACAAAAATGGTTTAATAATAGAATATAAACTCATACGGAACATTGTACGAGTATATATAGTCACTAGATATGCACGTTTGAGCCGAAGTGCGTTATTGGCTACCTAAATATTATCGTTTCTTTGCAGATACAGTTCTCTTAAAGTAATTGAGCCTAAAGTTCGCTCTAGCACGTTCTAGTACATATTAGTGGAAGATTTGGGAAGTTATTTTAATGCCCTATGAAATAAACTGACGACTATTATTTGTCTAACAGTAAAATAAGAGACGACGTCCTTATGCGTCCTCTGAAGTAGAATCAAGGAAACGCTGTACAATTTTTCTATTTCGTAAGCTATTGTCATTTTAAATAAAAAAAAAACAAAAGCAAAATTATGCAATTAAACATAAAATATAACTGTATATAACGAGGCCCCTGCGCTGCAGTAACCAAGGGGCTAGCAGCGTTTCCTCTCTGTATAGCAATACTATACGCTGAGCGAGAAAGCTGAAAGCGCTGGGGTTGCAAGTCATATTTTTTAGTCTTTTATTACCCGTAAATGACTGTCTGTCCTGACTCTAACCCAATCCGCTCCTGTCTTGCGGAGCACTCTGCTAATAAACGAATTAGGCAATTGTCCCTTCAATCTGTCCTGTCCATTAAGGCTCGTTAGGCTGTGAACCACCCAGTGTGATCTTTCTATACAATTTTAAGCTAC
Organism: Alychna victa; assembly: GCA_018250175.1. NCBI lineage: Eukaryota > Metazoa > Arthropoda > Insecta > Lepidoptera > Hesperiidae > Alychna > Alychna victa. The sequence continues at coordinate 3,871 of DWNI01000288.1, forward strand.
ACATTCTATCCTGGAGGAAATGATTTAGGTAAGAAGAGTAAAACATTAAAGAAAATCGTTTTATGCCAGAAGATCTATATAAAATTTTAAATAAATATTTAGCACTCAAAATTTTAAATAAACATTTAGCACTTTGTCTGTGACAAACAAATTTACAGATAAATAAGTAACATATAATTAGGAAAAAATGATCATTTTCTTTTCATCATCATCCTCATCACAACCCTTAACTGTCCCACTGCTGGGCTCGGGTCTCCTCTCACAATGTGAGGGGTACTGTCCATAGTCCACCACGCTCGCCAAGTGGGGGTTGGCAGACTTCACATCACCTTTGAAAACATTTTGGAGATCTCTCAGGTATGCAGGTTTCCTCACGATGTTTTCCTTCACCAAAGCAAATGATAATTAATTTCTAATAGGCACGTCATTTAAAAATTAGATGTGCGTGCAGGGTTTGAAGTCAGGTCCCCCGGTTCGGGCGGTCAACGCTCAAACCGCTGGGCTATCACTCGTTTTCTTTTAATATGTGTTATTGCAACAAGTTAGATCCTAATTAATTTATTCACATTCAAATAAAGCTCTGAATCATTCGTTTAATATACGACTTGTACAATACAATCCCCCGATAGAGTGACAGGCAACGAGGAAAACAAACAATTTATCTATTTCCTCGTGCATCAGCCGAATTGCAAACAAACGTTATAAAGCACGGAGGAACGGTGACGCCAATAAAGACAGGGGGCGTATTCTCACACGTTCTGTCGTGCGATTTTAAAATTTGTAAATACGCCGCGTCGCTAATCCGCCTTGTCTTTATGTGACGTGATAAAATAATGGCACAAAATTGCCCCTTGTTTTACTTCCGATTTCACCCCTCTTGTCTTCATGAAATTATTTTTAGACGTTATTGCGAAAAAAGTTCTCATTATTTTCTTTCTGCATAAAAAATACTAAACTATAATTTGGGCTTCTGAATTTTAATTCATTTAGAGGAAAAATATGGTAATGATGAACATCAAGTACCTTCCATGTTCATCTGCTGTATCCTCCTTGGATTCAACTAAAAATCATAGCATGAGTCTCTTCATTAGCTGAAAAGGACTGAAGCATATCTATTTATTCCGTCATACTGTTAAAGAAATTTATTGGACATAAAAAAAAATTAAAATGGCCAAGCATCTGTTAATTAGTTAGCGCGTTAAAAACTATGTCAAGAAATATCACTCAACTTACATGCATTTTTTCTTTAAAAAATCAGAGTGCTATTCAGACATTCTTACAAAATATTTGTTTTTTTGTGTGGTGTTAGAGATACTCGTAAATAATTATACTTGTATAAAACAAACAAAACAAAAATCTATACCAATCTACCCCCTACCCCTACCCTTCTGAATTCTGTTACACTTACATATGTGTTTGTGCATCGCTCTTTGAAGTCTCTGCCAAAACCCGAATTAGGTGTAATAATATCGGTGAGGGTAATCCGTAATTTGCTCAAAAAAACGATGCAAATTAGCGCATCTATTCACAGCGAAACTCAACGACTCATTCGGCATTTAGGGGAGCATTTCAATCAACCCTCGACGGGGACTTTAAACATTAAAGCAATCTCCTATTGCGTCACTTTATTAGTTTCCGCTTCATTTTGCGCTTTTTGATGTTGGAAAGCAATCGCGCTGCTTTATACAAATACACTCTGATGTCCTTTTGCTTTCTTTATTCTACATTCATTACGGAACCTGTTGTATGAGGGTTGATTATTTTTAGAGTTTATTTTGTAGTATCAAAATGTATTTTTACTTTATAATTACTATAATCATGTCATCATCTTAATCAGTCAAGACAATTTCGCGTATTTTAAGAAATTGCAACGTAGAAAACACCATAATGTTTGCAGGAAACTTACGATAGTTTTGTTTAACAGAAACAAATGACGGATAATTTCTAATTAATATAAGTCTAATAATTTAATGAATAATAATAATAAGCACATTTCAAATTTCATAAATATAAAAGCGCCTGCAATACTCGAACTTGAGTACCTGAAGCGAGACTAAAGATTAATCAATGAAACCAATATTAATAGTCCTAATAGTGAGAAAAAAAATCTTAATTATTTGAAATAACATACTGTTCCGCCGATGTTTTTGTATCCATTAAAACAGAAACATATTTCTTATTTGACGTCTTTTATCTTGTCCTAAAAGAGCTTGTGGTACAAGAAAGTTAAGAACGAATTGGAAAGCGTCTGAATTTCATGACTGCTCTATATTTGGGTGGCGTGAACGTGGAATAGGAATGAGGTTGCGCATACGACATGAATGGCAAACTAGATGCAAATGTCCGCTTTGTCGGCTTTGTCGGCAACCGTCGTCGGCAATCAAACGTAGGATGTGCTGAATGTTGTCGGTTGCGTCTTGTCATTTATTGAACCGACAGACGGTGTTTCAGTACCGATGCTTTGAGAAGATAAATAGCTTACATAGATTTTGTACGTACATTGTTGTCTACGGTATAGTCAAAGTTGTTATATAATAGAAATTACTTCAGTAGTTTGTATCGGTAATTATGACTGGAAGTTTCAAATGTATTTTTAACAACCTAAAAATTTTAAAACTTTAAATTGCACAGATAAAATATTTTGCTTTAAAATACATAACAAGAATATTTGTTAAACACTAACCAACAATGGTGAGGTATGAGATACGTGGTATAGGTACCTAGGTATTGTTGAAAAATTGTTCTACCCGTAACCTTTCTGAATACCAAATATCTAATGTACCAACTTATTTTTGTTGTTTACTACCTATACCGTTTTTTCTATGAATTTATCAAACAAATGACATATACCAACATGACAGGACTAATCAAGGTTATGGTCTAATGTGGATCTAATAAATATCTGTGAACCAGCGACACTTTTTTGGTTAAATTCTTGGTCGTTAATGGTTGTCGTGTGACTGCACAAAAACTGAAAATTCCGCGACAAGCCATAAATCTCGTCATAAAGTTATGCAGTGTGACAGACCTATAATGACTTTGAGGCCTTTAATTAATAATGTGCATTCCTGTCGTTGAAGCCAAACCCCAATGTTGCAAAGATAATCATACTTTATAGGTACCTATTAGTGTTAGGTTAATATTAGTGAATAGGTACCTACATAATTCCTAATAAAAATAAATTTAAAGTCAATATTGTAGATATGTTAAATTACTAAATAAAAATAAATAAATTATAATATGTAACTCTATGCATCTCTATTTATTTTTGTTATCTTTAACTCTATGCTAGATTAATATTAATATTAAACTCATTGACAATTGACAACTTGATATTAGACTACATAAGCCGATGTGATTGTGATGTTTTGAATACTGGCGTCACTAAACTTTTTCTACAATCATATATCGCAATATAACATGACTTATGTAAAATACCAACCCGCACTAGGCCAGCGTGGTGGATTATGGCCTATACCCCTCACATTGTGAGAGGTGACCCGAGCCCAGCAGTGGGACAGTTATGGGTAGTGATGATGATGATGATGACGTAAAATAAGAAAAAAATTTCTGTTCTTTTTGGAAAAAAGGATTTAAAACGAATGTTGTTTCCTGCAAAGTTCTAAATAACTGTCCACTATTGTGTTTTGTTAAATAGATGTTCTTCAGAAAAATATCAAAATAGGAAAGTAGCATTGGAACTAACTCACTAGGTAAGTATATGATTTTCAAGGGGTCGCAGCAAATATATTCACAAAAACGGTGTTGAATTTCATGAACTTCAAATATGCGGTGGGCGTGATGACGTCTGCGCACGCGTGGCCGGATGCGGAAGTATGTAATTATGGTACTATTTCGCAAAAATGTCTCAATTGACCGTCGACAGATGGCGCGCGCGCCGAATTGTTCAAACATTCTCTGAATAGTTCAGCTGTTTGTGTGGCTTACGTCCGCCCATTTCATACTCTGTTCATGTTTCAATTTAATTACTTGTCATACTTATTTCACATAAAAAAATACAAAATCATTCATCAATCAACAAAGAAAAACATAAAATCCATCTTGAACGTTTTCCTATGATACGAGTACCTATATCCGCGTAGTTAGGTACAATATAAAGGCATCTATCTATACGAGTATTGCGACGAAGATGCAAGTCTAAAGCGGCTAATTGTGTTTAGGATCAGATCAATAAAGGTTGTATGTACCTTACCTACCAACACGCAACGTACGCCAACTCGCTGATAGGTAGGTAGATTAGTGAGAAAATCAATTAAGTAATATAAAAAACGTTAATTTATCTGCCAGGTCTGCATTGAACACTTTTGTTTTAGGAACGGGTTCGTTTCGTGCGAATAAAGTATGAATAAAATAAATTATTGAATGTCTTTTTAATATGGAAGGTATTGTTTTATCGATATAATAGAGGTCCATTGTGTGCTCGGCGCCGCCCCGGCGTAATTCAGTTTGGGGACAAAGAGAAAATAATAAATAGTCGTATTTTGTTTGCGTTTTCTGCGCTCGGTCGCTTCTTCGTTGTTCTGTTAATTGTTGGTGAAATAAATTAATTGAATTAGATCGCTTCAGATGAACCTAACACGCCAGTTGCTTAAAATGTTTGGACACGTCAATTAAATGCTTTTTCTCGTTAGTTCGACTGTGGTAATTTAATTATTCGTCTTGTGTTTTGAGCAGGTTATTTTAATTAAATATGAATCAAGAGTGACTGCGTTATACCTATTAAGAAGTAGGTGTAGGTACCATGTCTCCAATATCCAAAGGGTTATCCAAAACATTGTCCGAAGAAAATTAATAGTCCTTACCTACCTATTTAGCTACTAGTATAAGTTTTTGATATTTCAAAATTTTGTGCTACACCAAGAAATATTATTATTTGTCATACATAGATTAGTCTGAAAGGACGGCGAAGCCAATGTTTTATGTTATGATTACCTAACAACGGTAGCAATCTTTAAGTCCAACGTGTCAACTCTGTTTTTTTTATTGTAGTACCTAAATATTAAATGCATATAAAATGTGTTTTTTAAGTTTATCTCTTTTGCCTCGATGTTATCACATCCCTATATAGAGTTGAATCCCTGTAAGTCTCTAACATTAAGTTAATCCCGAACAATTGATAAGCCTAGTTCGAAATGTTCGGAAACATTTCTCGTAGCCTTCATTGCTATATCACAACAATTGGCGCCATCTAGTAGCGAGTAGTCGCATAGGAATAGGAGAGCAATAGAAATAAAACCAAACTATGAAAAGCGACAAAACTTTTCGTATAATCACTTCTTAGATTAAATTCTTAATTTGAATTTAAAAACACAATTTGTTTTATAAGTAACTTTAACGCAACAAATCAATTTTAATCCATCGAAAGAGTAAATAAGTAACGTAATTGTTATACTTAATTTAAAATATACGACTAGGTAATTAAATTACAGTTAGTAACGGAAATATTCAATTTAACGACAGTTTTAATATAAAGGACTGATGTTTTGAAATACTTTCCATTCGTTGGTTTTAACGTTTTTGTTGCGCACTTTCTCATTTCTTTATTCTCATACCTAATTGGTATTTAAGATGTTAAACGTGGGTAAGTAACAATAGGTAGCTACGGGTTGAAAAGCGTAGGAAGTAATTAGGCAGCAGATGGCGTGCGGGTCGCGGGTACGACCGCAAACGTCTCCGTCCGGTGACGAACTCTTTGAACCGAGCACATGCTACAGAAACATCATGAATAGTGTTATGCATTCCGCATATAAATTATTAACAATTAATACAATTGTAAATATGGTAACAACAGCACTCGAATCAACCGCCGCCGACACATGTATTCTTAGGAATTAATTACCAAAAAAATAACTACACGTAGGAAGTTTTATGTTTGGGGAAATTTAATCAATGCATTTTTGCCGTGATATTTTTGAAAATATTTCTACAACAGTTACATTGTGGCTTTTACATGAACGTCAAAGAGGATATTTTTTAATATTTTAGTAACAATATAGAGTCTGCTAATCCACACTTTACCACTTGGTGGACTATGGGCTGTACACCTCACATTGTGAGAGGAGATCCGAACGCAGCAGTACGACAGTCACGGGCTGCGAGGAGGAGGAGGGGGTTTATGTTTGGGGAAATAAACAAACCTTTTTTTACCTACAAACATTTTCCAACTTTCTAGGTTTCCTCGTGTATTTTGATATTCGATAATGTCTCAAAATACAAACAACAATAGGCCAATATGTCAGCTAATGTGACAAAATTACCCTCATTATTGATGGGAACACGAGAATAATGCTTTGTCGCAGT
>DWNI01000289.1:0-10191 GCA_018250175.1 Alychna victa
AGATTAGATAAAAAATTAATCTTTTTGTAAGTAGTTCGATATATTTAGCCATTTTTACGTTTTTATTGTTTTCGATAATTTCAGAATCTTTTAGAATAATCTTTTTAATAGAAGGAATGACAGAAAGAAAACGTTTCAGAACCTATTGGTTTGCCTGTAAGGCTGTAATCTAAGGTTAGGCAGGTAGGTGTGTGGTGTATTAATATCGAAATTTTAATTACAAACGATTCCTTACTTACTTCGTTGGATCACCTCATACAATTATTTAGCTCGTTGCAAGCGACGTAAGCTTAGTTTAAAAGGAAAGTTTGAAAAAATATGTAGAAAAATCACGTAAAACTGCTTCTCTACCGCCTCTCTATTTATTTATTTATTTATAGTTATGTAGTTAGAACGTTCCTCAAGTCCAACTACACTAACTCATATACATAACAATAATAAAACAAAATATACACAAATTTAAAATAAAAACATCATAGAAATAATTATAACGTAAAATCTAAGAGATCTTTATCTCTTTACAAGCTTAAAACCACAATTTATTTCCCCAAACGTTCGATGCTACATTCATGTCTTTATAATAGATTTCGAACGTAATTTAAATTGGGTCAGACGGCAGACGGCAGACCACATCTACCTTTGTGGACTAGACGAATTATCCTTATTCGTAGTAATAGCGGAAGTGGTGACACTACCTGACCTTGCCTGAACCTAATCGACAGTAATTGGATTATTGGCTTTTGAATATCTCAACTAATAGCTTCTCAAATCGGCACATGGATTAAGTTAAATTCGTAAGTAATGCAGTTAAAACGGAAGGTTTAATAATTAGCTTCAAATGAATTTACTATCTACTTACATTTTTTTAACTTCAATAAAGGACGATATCAATTCGACATATTTATGTATGATTTTTTTTGTATGACATTAGTATAGTTCAGTTTCTTATATATTATATTATTTTTATTTTTTGATATTTTAAATTTTTCTTAGCGTTACAACCGGAGCTACGCTTTTTATTTTAGGATTGTGTTAACTAGGTTTTTTTAAAGCAACATAGACAAGACCAGACCATAGATCGGTGGATTTGGTGGAGTAGACTAAGACACCCAAGTTAATTCACCTAGGTGATTTAAGTCTACTTTTAGTAGACTTGATTCACCTATGTGCTATAGGTGTCTTAAGTCTACTCCACCGTGGATTTCATACTATACACAGTAGGTGGGCAAAGAAAGGAATTCGCGAAGATCGGATGATTCCCGAGAAACGCTGTCGTGCACCTGTTTGGTTAACACAGGTGTATGATCACAAATAGTTTACACACGTGTCATGTCTTATTTAATTTATGTCGTTACCTACTGTTCGCTCCGAGTAAGACATCTGCTAATTCTGCCGTTACACGAGTAGGGAAATTAAACAACCTTGTGTGTCGGTAATGAAGGATTTCGCGTGTTAATTATAATATTTAAAAAAAAATATCGCAAAGCAATATTCATAAAAAAATATGGTATGGAGTCTATATCTATAACTGTAACGGCGCGAAATCGGTTTTTTTCTGATCTGATGTACTTATATGTACCAATGTAAGTCTATAGTCACATATTGTATTGTTACATTTTTATGAAACATTTTTATTTTCCAAATTTAAAATTTTCTTACTCAACTGAATTCTGTGGTAAATGAATCCCTTCCGTAGTTTGGTAATTTAACTTACAATTAATTTTGTACACGTAAAACTCTTAAATAAAATAAATGACCAAACATAAATTGAATATATAAAAAAATACCGCGTACTCATACTCGTAGTATTTTATGTATAATGCGATTACTAATTTGAGTGAAGTGCGCGTCAACTCTATTCAGTAAAGAATAAAACGAATGACGTATCTGTCGCCGTTGAGGCAGTGTCGTGAATTATAATGAAAGTAGTTTTCACCCCGCTACATTAATGCGTATGTCATCGTTGTTTTGTGTTCGGCTCATTGAACACCGGCTTGTTTACATAACACTCATGTTTGGGGCCATTGTTCGAACGATAGCTTCGCGAATGCCTTCAAAACATCAGATCGTGGCGGATGCTATGATTACATGGTATGGCAAACTTATGTGGAACTCGGTCAATGTCCGGTGAATCTGCATACAGGGTATTACATACAAGTACCGACGTAAAAGACATATTTTTTTTTCTTTTGAGCCTCGTGAGAAATCTGGGTATGAATTTGTTTTAGCTTGTTTTGGTTGCTGTGTTGGAGAGCAAGTCGATTAACGTAATCACGGCTTGTTTCACGCCGGCAACGCGTTAGTGATGCTCCTGGTAATAGTAGCTGTGCGGCGGTGTCCACTTGATATTATAGGGTCAGTGTTACTACCATAAAATAAGTTTATTTGTTTTTATAATCTTAATATTTATAATCTGATGCGTTTTTCTCTTTTTATGGTATTAAAAAACATCATGTGGTGTGTTTACTCTGTTAGTTTCATAACATATTAAATCACTGTCACCTCCGTCACATTTAATTATCACTGAGCGTTACCAACGCGTTGTCGATCGAGAGGCAAGCTATAAACCCTAAGAATGTTCAACAATCAAGCTTGTTTCGTGAAAGTTTTATAACTATATTTTGCTATCATAATTTAGATATGTAAAAAAAGGAAAATTGATAACGAATAATATTGAGTAAGTTTTATTAAAGGATATATTTTTTAGTAATTCTTATTTAGGCATTTGAGAAGTATCAGCAGTTGAAAACATAAATGGGCAGTAACATTTATGGAATCGACAGTTACATAAACAGTTTGTCCAGTTCACGGCGAGCGTTAAAACTCGAAGTTAGTTTCGAAGATAGTTTCTAGTTTAATTCAGTTGTTTTATAATGATTTAAATTACATTAATTGAATTTGTTGTTTTATTATGATGTTACACCTAATTACCCTGTGCCATATTAGTAAATAATTATTGACTAAACTTTTTGACAGACAGACGTTGTTCTGCAACATATTAATTTTTTTTTATCTTTCTGGTGGATTATTTAAAGATTATTTTTCACATAAACCTTGTCTTCGCGAATACAAACATAACAAAGACTTGATACTACACATGTATTTCGTAATTGTAAACTAACCAAAGCTACAATATACAACTGCCCCTTTAATTGAAATGTGTGCCTTTGCTTATGCCAATAGTAATTTCACATTTCTTCAATTTGTGGTAACATACGTGTGACGTATCATATTTAGTTGACTTTTTAACTTATTCCTGCAAGGAATAGCAGGAAGCATACTTAATAATTTTATAATATTTTTTCGTATTTCAAGAGCCCTTTAGATTTAGACGAAATAGAACAATTTTATAAGCCGACCACTGATGTGCCATGTGATTTACAAGTGACCGCCATCCAAGGGTATCTAGAGCACTAGTGACACTGACAGTGACATTGACAAGTGACACTTCTCCAATCAAAAAGTTAAAGATGGTAGCGAGGTAGAAAAACTTTAGCATGATATTTAAAAGTAAATGTAGACAATTAGCAATGCTTTTTAAAAAGGATTTGGGTAAATAATGGATTAACTATACTGACTAGGTATTTTATATTTTTATGGTTATTTAGCGAAATATTTACTAAAATCGCTATATTTTGAAGTAGTTTTTATTGTATATTGAATCTTTGTGGTACGTTCAATTTATTGCACTAACATTTTTTCAATTGGCCAGTATCGATTTCCGTATGTGAGAGTAGCAATTTTTTTTACGATCCTGATAACGGAACATTTACATTACACGGTTGATAAAGCTAGTGGTTTCCATGAGACATTGGAATTGAATACACGCAAATATGGTTTGGAATGTAGATAAAAATTATAGCAAACTTAGGAATGACAATTATTACATTCTAAGGAGAATTCGTCAGTGTACTTATATTTTTAATGTTAATTACTTTATTAACCAAATATTATAAAGTATGTATATTATTTTCGGTAGTGTATTGTTGACCTTCAGCTTTCTTGAAATAATTTCTTCTGTTACTTATTGGAATTGTTACTTATTGAATTTGCATATTGACGCGTGAAGACTTAATACATAATTGTAGAGACCTACTGCAAATTTTACTGATGGCTTGAGAATAATACGTGACTACAAAAATTGTATGTGTCTATAGATACAACACGAACCAACATACACATTCAGTCTAAAATGTTTGAACTGATTTTACCACTTTTCACTGCAACCAAAGTCTCAACAAACTAATTAGCACCATCGAAATATTTGAACTTGAAGGTAAATTGTGAAATGTGCTGTACTTGTGGAGTGAGGCACCCGGGCAATGATCTTATTTTAATCTTATCCTACAAATTTTATAAATATGAAAGTTTGTAAAGATGTTTGGATGTTTGTGTTACTTTCACGCGTTACCGTAACTGTAACGGATTAGGATGAAACTTGGCACACAGATAGACCATGTCCAGGAATAGGAACTAGGATAGTAGCCCGATTTTCATTCCGATGAGATGATTTGGACGTTGTTGTGACATGTTTGTGACTAAATTATACATCAACGGTTGAACGGGTTCGAATCAAACTTAGCACTTAGACAGACTATGACCGGAATTAGAAAAAATACGCGGAAATATGTTCCCTTGGGATGAATCCAATATTTTTAAGAAACTATATTTGCATGGGCAATGCCGCGGGCGATAGTCTAGTTATATAAAATACTGAATAACAAAAAAAATATAAATATACAAGTAAATATCGGGGCAAAACCCGAACAAAAGGCCACGAGGCGCTGTGATACGGTACATTACACGCCTCAAGAATGGGCAAAACCAGCTTACACTAGTTCGGCTCGTGGACAAACTTGCGAGGATTGTTTTACATTATTTGCAGTTGAAACAATACGAATTAATTTCATATTTGCAGTATACGGTTTACTTTTTATGTAAATAGCCGAAAACGAGCAGATGTTTTACCGCTGTTGGTAAGTTATCTACTACCCACGGATAAAAGTTACACCAAAAACGTCATCGAATTATTACAGGTTAGGGAGAAAGCAAGACGCTTGTTTGTATTTACTATTGTTACTTCAACCGGCGTCATTTCAACGAAATTATAAGGTACTGATGACCATGATTATATCAGAATGATAATTACATGTTTTCACTGGCAACACAGTATAAAATACGAGAAAAAATTCAGTGTATGTATTTTCCCTTAGGATTTTTTTTTCATTTAAACATCAGGGTTAACGAAATAAAGCAATCACTCAGTTATATAATTATTTTGCGATGTAAAAATAATAAACAAGATACGACGAATACAACGCAGTCAAAGAAGCTGATATGCTAAGTGATCACAGCTCTATGCGATCAATATTAGTGATAATGGCCGCTGGTTGATAATCGCCTTACACCAATGTCGATGAGTCCGTGTTTCTTACATGAATAAAGCTTATCAACGTGACATTCCTTTATAAATCTACATGCATGGGAGTGTCTTACGTCATCAGCTGCCATGTTGACTAATTCTTGGAACTCCGAAAATGTATCTTCAGATAGATGGAGAGTAGGAATTAATTTGAGACAAAATAGTAGCTGGCGAGAATGTATAAGCACCTTATTATAGTTTAAAAAATAGGTGATGATAGACGATATGAGAGACAAGAAGAGATAGAAGATAGATAAAAAATAGACGATAAATGATCAGGTTAGGGTTGCTGTCGTAGGCAGCCTGCCTATATAAATCATACCCCATCTGGACATGTTTATGTTATATTGGCATTGTCGATGTCATGCTGGTTCATTGCACTTGCAAGAGTCTTGCTTCTCAATCTTGCTTGACTATGTCCTCGATCTAAACTTACCGTTTATCTTAGCAAGCAAAGCTAGTTCGGATTACTAGAAAATTCATAGAATTTTTAATTAAATGTTGAGTAGGTAGCATGTTAATGGCCTCCGATAAGTCTACTGTTAGTGACTTTAAAATATAATTAGATAAATTCAATTGTTATTGTATTCCTCACGTTTAACATTAAATATCCAAGCCTCACCACTAAAACCACTACGTTTCAATTAGGTTCAGATTGAGATCTCTTACCGAGAAATTTTACTTTGCTACTTTCGCGGTCACAGCATTCCGACTAAAGTAATGATGATGTTTGCGCACTTTGCAGCAAAATCATTGCCGTAGATAACAAGTTGAGAGGGAACAGGCACGTTTATCTATACTAATATTATAAAGCTGAAGAGTTTGTTTGTTTGTTTGGTTGAACGCGTTAATCTCAGAAACTACTGGCTCGAATTAAAAAAATATTTTCGTGTTGGATAGTCTATTTATCGAGGAAGGTTATAGGCTATAAAACATCACGCTACGATTAATAAGATTGGAGCAGTAATGAAACATATCGCATAAATGGGAAAATTCGTGAGTTACAGTAACAATACAGACATCAACGGTTGAACAGATTTGAATGAAACTTTGCACTTAGACTATGTCCTGGATCCTGGAAATAGGTTACCTTGGTATGAATCTAATCCTCTTTACGCGGGCGAAGCCGTGGGCGTAGTCTAGTTTGGTATATTTGGACACTATTAGCTGGTAGGTACTTTATATTTTTTTATAAGGACTAAGAAGTCAGTCGTAGTATGAACTCCATAATGTATTAACATCAATGACAGTAGTTTTTTTAAAACCAAACATGTTATCTTTTACCCGAAGAAAAGTATTGCGAATTTTGAAAATAGCTACAAGTACCCTACTTTATATAGCTTAGTAAATGAAGTCTCGTATTGATTTCATGTCTGAAAAGTTGGTGTACAACCTTATTGTCTTTTGTCTTATTTAAATTTCAATACAATTTTATGCTATAAATTTTAATCTTTTGTAGGACGCGACGTAGACTGACTTGCAGATAGCAAGCAAGGGCAATGAATTATAATACCCGTTTTTATCAACGGCATAATCCATTTTGCACCGATTTAGGGATGCCACAGAAAGAAAATATTTATATTCTCAACTGTTTTTTCTGTTCAACTCCATTAAGAATATGCGAGAAAAACAACAAATAAAATACTTAAGTTTTGAGTAACTATGAATGTTTTAAATTACAAATGAGGTGTCACAAGGCTCAGTATCGCTGACATTACTAACTTATCATGTTGTTTTTAAATCTTTATCTTGGCAACCCTGTGGCTTGTATAGATGAAAATATAATATTATTTATAACGTGTACAGATACAAAATAACGTTACATACATATAGATAGCGCGTGCATTGCCCTCTCGGCAACTCGGTGACATTGACGTAGTAGAAATAAACTGATAATAGCACATTATCTAAAGAAATAAGTAGGTATGTAACACGACTTGTCATAATCTAGTGCCACGCTTATCTTGTAATATGGAATGATTTTATACGATCATTCCACTACTGCTGATGAAACGAGCAAATTACCATTAGAAGTTTCATACTGAAACTGATTTCAAAGTGGTAAAACTTTTGATAAAACAACAGCCTGCGTTCTAACTTCATAGTCAAGATTATATCTCATTTTGGTTTCGCACCAATAATCACTGGTTTTGAATTTTCAGAAAGATCAAAGTTGGAAAAATTTAACAAAATGGCTGAGTTATGGTACCTTAAAGTGATATTAAATTATTTTCAACTATTTATTCACACGCAAATTTGTTGAAAACATTAAGTCTATTTACTTAAATCATACTTTTAAAAAAAAAATATATACTTGTATATTTCATCGTAGTTTATTGCATCTCATATTAATATCAGTTTTAATCTCAAAACTAATGATAGACAATAAATTCAATCTACAAGCTGCATGGACTGCCTCTTGCAAATGAGAAATCGGTAAGATTATTTTTCTTAGCCTGTGTGGGCGAGAGATGATAATACGTCTTTTATTTCGCTGTAACCAGTCATTCTATGCGATACGACTTCGAATTCGGCTTCAACTAGTCTGCAAGCGGGTCTCTCTTCATAGGTTGAGATTCATAAATTACCTCACCGCTATCCAGGATTGGTTGAAGGGCATGAAAGACTGCTATCTAGATAACAACCAAGGCCAACGGATTAAATAATTTGTTGATTTATAAGGTTTATGCACAAGGTTTTTGTAACACAATGCATTTATTTACACAATATGAATTGGGTTTATTCTCTGGCTGTTCTTCGAAATACGGCAAGCCACGGCATCATGGATCAAAAGCACGGGAAAGGTTAAGGTTTAGAATTTAAATCGTAAGTGAAATTAATGAAAAATATTCATATAACAGGCTATTTCATCGCTTTCCACTGGTCTCTTATCTATCTCATCCCGTCCCGTATCCTTACGGATGTCACTATACGGTGATGAAGATTTCAATGTGTCGTCGATCGTAAGTCGTAAGTTATAAATATTCACATACGCTGCCTGACAGAACATCGTAATATTTGTCATCTTCAGATCTAAAATCACGTGTGGGTGGGAAGAGGACTCATGTGACGATCACACCAACATCGATGTGAGTAATAGCGTATTTTGACAAGGTAGTGTAATTATAAGGTAAGAAGGTATCTACTGAGATCATTAAGGCTAAGATATTTTTAACCCACTTCATAAAAAGGAGAAGGTTCTCAATTCGACTGTACTTATTTTTATATATGTTTGTTACCTCAGAACTTTTGACTGGGTGAACCGATTTTGATGATGCTTTTTTATTTGAAAGCTGGTGCTTTCCGTGTGGTACCATATAAATTTCATTGTTGTTGGACAATCGACTTCGGAAATACATCAGAAAACTCTTAAAATAATGTCAACGTATACTGATTTGAAGTCGGTTTTTAAGGTGTGAAGGTCAGACCTAAAAAGAGTAAGTTTAGGTCTGAGGTGTGAAGTTAATATTATTTACACATACCATATTATTTAATTATAGACATACGTTTTTAGATAAAGTAAATGAATTTTCGGATTTGAAATTGTCTATTTTACAACTGTAAGTACATAAACAATATAACCATTAATCATTTTTCGTTAAGTCCACCTGTCTAGCTACCACACTCTTGCTTGAGTCAGCCGCTAAAGGTTTCGTCGTGTTAAAGCTGACGGTACGACAGCGAGGGCGACACTGACCACTCACCATCAAGTGGCTTGTGTGTTCGTGTACCGGCTATTTTAATGAAACATACAAAATATACATACAAAAGAGTGAGAACAACATAGTTTGTCATTCCGTTATTAACACAAATGTTACGATCATAGAACTTTGAGAGGCTATTCATCTGCAACACGTCGAGACCAAAATACAAGTGACGTAATGGCAAAGTTTAGTGAACGCGCCACATTCGTACGTATACCATGCGGCATGGTCCATGCCGCGTACTAGGGTTGTCAAAAGCAATTGGTTCAAAATAAAAGATATGAATTAACAATACTTTACTTAATTAGATTTATGAGAAACTACATAAAATACATAACTATAACAGGTAATCATTTTTGTCTTGAATATTTGTGTTCAAAAATGTATGAAAAGCAAGTTCATTTTAATCCAGACTCAGGTATCCCGCAAAGGATTAAGTAGTAGTTATTTCAAAATAACAAAACTGCAATTGTATTGTTATAGCTTGCAATCATAAAGACTCATAAGGTCCACCTTTATGTGGACAATACCCGCATGGACACTAGTAACGCACATCACGAAATTACCTGGCAAAATGGCGAACACTCGCTCATTACTGGAAACTGCATCCGAGATATGTAAAAAACGATCACGAATCAACATTCTAGAACAGTATTTATTTAGCGGCGCGTGTCATGTGACAACCCTACGTTCGGTCTCTACGTATCTCCACTCAAGGTCTCGCCGCGCGACCAATCAAGGCCATCGGTCGAACACGCGGCACCGCCTGTCCTGCCTACATCGGAAGCCTTTTTATAATATTGCTGCAATTTTAAACCGCGACACGAATAGGTTGTTAACATGTTCTGTTTTTGCATAAATGACCCAGAGTTCCTTTACGTTTGTAATTCTAATTTTATGGTTGTTGATAGGTAACGAATTAGGTATTTAAATTGAATTATTGTTAGGTAATTTTAAGCTATCCAACTAGTATATAAACATATATTACTATTACTATATAAAATAGGTCTTTAGGCTAAGTAAAAAATTGGGATATGAAAAATCTGAAAGGTTTAATTAGTTATG
>DWNI01000290.1:0-10187 GCA_018250175.1 Alychna victa
CGCCGCGGCTTGCGCTTCTTGGTGACGGTTTGGAAGTCGGTGAGCTCAGCAGCGTCGGGCTCGCGCAGGTAGAACGCGTCGCGCGCGTCGTCGCCCCAGGAGCGACGCTCGGGCTTGGCGGGAGGCGCGCGCGGCTGCGAGGCGGTCAGGTCCTCTAGCTTGGTGCGCGACAACTCCTCGAGCGAGGAGGCGCGCTTGGTCTTGCTCTCCTTGTCCTTGCGCGAGGAGGACCTCTTCTTGCCCTTATCGTCGGAGTCGTCCTTGTGCTTGGCGCGGCCTGGCTTGTGCGCGCGTGCAGTGTCCGCGTTGGACTCGATGAACCGTAGCACCTCATTGAGATCCTTGTTGCCTTGGTAACCGTCTATCTGATGCGATTTGATGACCGTCTCGTTTTTCGTTGACTTTTTTCTTCGAGGTTTCTTTTGCTGACTAGATCCTGACAGAGGTGAAGTGAACCCTTGTACTGCGTTGCCGTTTTCGTCTAGAGATTTCTGTAAACGGTAGTGCACAGTGAGTATAGGCACCTGAATAGAAAGAAAACATATTTGCTTTATTAATGTCCGATCTGATTACCCCGTACGGAGAGCTCAGCCGTTAAACAAATTGGACAAAAACGATATTTGTATAACGACATAGTTACACCTACTGACAGGTGTCAGTAGGTTACTAATAAGTACAACTATTTACGTAAAACAAATTATTTCATTTCCTTTCAGTGTAATTCAACTAAAGATTCTGTCTAAATTCCAATGCATACAAGAGCTATATTGCGTAGACTTACTGTTTAGTTCGTAAGTCGTAGTAGATATTGCGTTCTGGTACATCTCATTGAGGTTGTTGAAATAAAATACAAATATTTACTTTAATTTGTATTTATGATTGGATGGTGCTGTGAACCGTGGACCATACTTGCCTTATATTCATCGTTGGCAGTGGCGGCGGTGGAGCCGTAGCTGGGGCGCGACAGCGGCAGCCCGTTGAAACTGCTGGATATCACGCTGCGAGGCTGTTGCCAACAATGGACCAGCGTTAGGAGAGTTACGGTCTTCGCTCATTTAACAGACTGGGATTAAATGCTATTCAATCATCATATCGTTAAATTTTAAAAGGGTCTAGGTCACGAAGGTCTAAGAGCATAAGTAAGCGTACGAAGCGGATCCGCATAAGCATTGATACCTCCAGCAGGGAGAGGGATTCGTGGTAATCGGTTGTGGATATTTTTACCCTTACTTGCAAAATAAAAAGTCTACGAACAAATAACAAAAAAAGCACAAAATAAATTATTGTTGGGTCCCTCTCATACTTTTCGATCGATACCAAATGTTTAGTGCGGTACAATTATTGCATGTTATTTCTCAAAAGTTGTATATCAACATAACATACAAACTCGAACACAATAATTAGCATATTTTTGTCTAATTCATACTCCTAGGTGAGAATCAGACAAAGTACCGAGACATGACAACGAAATGTGGATATATTTATATGAGTAGTACCTACCTCTCTTGAACACTTCGCTTTGCGTAACGACACATTCGCTCAATTGTTTATCGCGGTCTAAAAGCATACATTCAAGAATGCCATACGAAACTGTCGTTCATTATAACTTTAGAGAACACGTGCCCTGACGCGCAATAATTTCAACCTAATAACACGTCATACTTGAATGACTAACAAAACATAATTGTTATTGAAAACAGTTGTGATCCAGCTTATAAATACTGTTAATAGTTTATTGCGGGCGTAACGATTCCAGTAGGTCAAGGTCGTACGCCAGAACTTTCCTGTATGTAGGTTTTGTTACCTCGGAGGTGGTTTTGAACCATTCTCCAGAGGCGATAACTAACAAAGTTTGGAATATTATTATCACTTGGTCGGTTGCTTAAGATTTGAACCCCATAGCCCCCCACCTTGCTACGTTTATGCAGTAGATACCTGAAGGTCGGCGATGGGATCAGGCGGCACGGCGGCGGCGGCGGCGGGCGCGGCAGCCGGCGCCCAGCTGCCCGTCAGACTGGTCACGGCGCGGTAGCACGAGCCCAGCTGCAGCGGCTGCACCACACACCAGCTTAGTCCCACCCATCCACTCACACACACACACACACATACACACACGCGCGCGAGCCTCGTAGGCGTCGACGACTTTACGCAAGGACCGAATCACTCGGAAACAGTGGCAACGTCCGAGTGGAATTGGGTAGCACGACCAGTGAGTCGTTACTCTCGTGACTCTCCACATGGTAGAGGAACTGAAACGTCGCGTTTCTCTCTAATTATACCGTCTGGATTTGTCTTCACTGAGAACACGCTAGCTTCTATCGACTGTTCGTACATTCGTAATATAGATATACCTAAAGCATGGGCTTAACAAATTACGATTTAGAGTTGTGGCAATACGAATAAACTTTACAATAACATCGATCGAAAACTACGTTAAGGTGGTCTGTATAAAGTGAAAGAAAAATTAACAAACGGGTGTGGGTACTGTATATGAGTATAATAAAAAAAGCTTTATATTATGTAACTATAACTATAACTAGAATTAAAAATGTATGCAAAATATAGCTTTGATCTTGTGAAGGGAAGTGCTACAAATATTACTTGTCAATTGATGAACTGAGAGAAATGCTTACTTAAACATAATATTGAGGAATTAAAACTTTTATTAACCTTAGGGTCGGCGGCGACCGCTGCCAGAGACGTCGACGACGTGGTGTTGCAACTGGCCACGACCTCCGGCGTAGTGATGCAAGTAAATGGAATAGCGGAATCGACCTGAAAAAGCATAACAGAGACCTCACTTAACTCTGCCCGCAATGTAACATTTCACTGAATTCAATTATTATTATAGAAGATAAATCCTACCTCCTTATTGCAATTAAGAGATAGTCCCGACGTTGGCAAAGCCTTGTCAGAGCTATTGCTGTACAGGAGCAGCTTAAGAGCACTTTTATCGACTACGTTATTGTTCTTGACATTTTTCTCAGGCGGGTCTCTATTATGTTTACTTTTTGTCTTCGACCTTTTCGCCACAGTGCTACTTTCCCCGCAAGTATACGGGGTAACATTGTTATTATTCTCAATTTCATTTGTACGAACGTTATTAAAAAAGCTTTGAGGCAGTGTTAGAAAGACATAAGCGTTATTAGGAAGTTCAGCAAAAATAAATTTCTCTTTAACATTCTCCTTGTGTTCCACGACGTTTTCTTTCACAGCAACGAGTTCTGTATTATCACTTTCCTTTGTGTTTATCTCACTTTCGATATTATCCTGAACACTTATTTGGCCTAAATTTATCAATTCATTGCCTTGTATATTTTCCTCGCTAATTAATAAATAATTATCGATATTATTACCGTTATTGTACTCCAAATTCTTTAGAAACCTCTGCTGAGCTGCCAAATGTTGTAAGAAATCATCCGAATGGCCCATACTTTCTTTATATAATTGAATGTCTGCTAATTCTACCTCATTTTCCCAAGTTGTTGTTTCACATTCAGGATGTACAATGTCGTCTTGATCTTTTGTAGCAGACGATGTCGACATTACTGTTTTCTTCAATCCCAAGCCGTGTAGTTCTATGTCTTTGTTTACGTCCTTATCTTTATTATCATCGAAATTTTTATAAAAATCGACAACGTTTGTTTCTAGTATATACATTTTATTCTCCTTAAACGCAGCGGACGAGCTCGCTTCAGTAGATTCATAGTAATAATAATTATTCTTTAATTCAATGTTTTGTGATATTTCTGCCTTTTCGTAGTCTATTGCTAAGGCACTGTTACATTCATTAATGGTTGGGGTAGAGGACTTAAGCAAGTCTTCGTAGTTAGGAGCTGACGGTGTTGCATCACATGCATTGTAACCAATGTAGTTTAATTCACTTTCTAGTGCAATGTTCTCAAAAGCCAACCTATCGCTGTCTACATTTTTAGTAGCCTTTTCTCTTATTTTAAAAGTACTGTTATGTGTACAACAGTCAGAATCGTCAGAATCGCATATATGAGACTGAAACAAATTTATAAGGGCACTATTGGGACGCACGTTAGGTTTATCAATATTGTTAGTTTTACTAGCATTATTAGTAGGTGTTTCAAAAAGCTGGTTAGACTCGAGTGAAGCGGTACTCGGAAGGCCAATAGTCGTATTTTTAAAGAACTTTGGATCAGTTCGCAATGACTGTGGTGGGACTAAGTCATAACCTACTTGATCCCTACTAATATCGATGTCTTTGTTTGTATTATTATTTACTGCATTCGATGTCGTGTTTAATTTCACTGGAATGTTATCTATTTTGTCGATTTTAGCGTCCAAATCTTTCTGATGTGAATTATCACTACCGACGCAGGTATTAGATAGGTTACAAGAAGCTTCAATAGCATTCACGCTGGTATTATTTATTTGTTCTTTTGATACACTAATTTCACTTACAGAGAGACTTGATTTAGTCGTGGCGTCTGGCCTACCTCGAGTATTCGGTAAAGGCAATGAAAGAGATTTTTCCATAACAATTGGTGTCGACTGATTCGCCATAAAAGGAGTCATGAAAGGTTTCATATTATCTAGGCTTTCATACCAATTATGAACACTATTCACCCACTGTTGGTTCATGTGATCATGTTTGGCTGGCGTTCTTCGATTGCTCGACTCATTTCTCCGTGTGGGTTTCCAGTTACTCCGTACTTGTTGGCCGCGCGGTACACCATTTTTAGCTGCGTTAGGATTAGAACAGCTCGCGTCCTCGTGTATACCACCGCCATCAACATTTCTTTTTTCATCGATATTTTTTGGGCACATAGCGTTCAAGAGCTTCTTTCGTCCCTTCAATTCGGTAACCGGGGAAGCGGTGTCGTATCGCGTATCGGACGGCGGGTCGTATCGGTCGGGGCTCTCGCGGCGAGAGCGGCACGAGCGGCGGGGGTCGCGGGGCGCGGTTACGGGTGTCGTACGCACCTGGTTGGAGGCGGTGGTGGTGGTGACCGCGCGGCCCGAGCACACGCTGCCGCTGCCGATTTCTAGCGTCGCGCGAGCCGTGTACGTCATCGGGAACGTCGGTTTACTCCGTCTGCAAGCAGTGGCACGGTTAGGTAACTAAACTAGCTTTTAACTCTCTTAACGATGCTGCCGAGCTAGTGTCCCCGATTAGACGGACATCCTGCGTCCTAACTGGGCTACATATTACAAGTCAAGTGTAAAAGTCAGATTGATGTTTACAAATAAACTGAAGTAATCCTTCTCGGTGATTAATGATTATTATTAGGTTATAATTTAGATTATTTTATTTTTTAAATAGTTTATGTACACATGGATACAATACACAGAAAAGTCATCGAGCGATTACGATACCAAACGTACTGCTTATTTCTTAAGAAATCTTGTAATCGAAAAAAAACTAATAAAAATCAATATATTATGACCTCTGGGCATACCGGACTTAAGGACACTTTTAGAGAGCTGAAAACACTACTACCTGTGTTACCGATATTTTTTTGGTCAATCTTTCCGATTCAAGTGTCCGGCTTTTAGGGAGCTACTGAGATTAGGAAAATTTGAGCGTTTAAAAGGAGTCGCAGTCTATTTTTTATGCTTCCATTTCTCGATTGTTACTAAATTAGATTCGTATCATTCCCCCGTCCACCAACTTCCAATGAACCTCCATGGCAGAGTGGAAACTGGTTACCTGGTGAGAAGGTCGACGTCAGCGGTGGAGGGCGCGGGGGCGGGCGACGGCGCGTGCGCGTCGCTGGCGGACACGCGGCGCTCGGCCAGCGGGGGCGGGTTGACGCACCGCACGGTCGCCAGGTAGCCCCCCCCGCCCGACGGCGGCTCCTCGCTCAGTAGAAACGCTGCGACGACATACAGCTTCAGATTATTTATTCATTTATTACGTCCGTGATCGTCTGTGATCTCATCTAACGTTTTTCAACAAAACACTATTTGATACATATCAGATGCTATATGTGCCTAAAGTTGATACCGATCGACATTAATCTCTTTATTTAAAAGCCCTGTAATACATTATGTATTAATATAAGATATCTAAAGTACACAGGGTGACGTAAGAGGCGACAGAAGGGCTAAAGGCTTTTATTATAAACATGTTTCTTTCTTTCTTTCTTCTGCTTTTTATTTTTTAGCCGACATCGCATTGGTGATGCCTTTGGTATTACTCATGTCCATTGGCGACACTGACCACTTACAATCATAGCATGGCTTGTTTGTATGCTTAATAATATATTTTATCTTAAGCACCTATAGTACAAAGCAAGCGTGTATATTTGTCCGTACATGTGTCGACGCCGGATGGCAGGCTGCCGCCGTGGTGCGCGCGCGCCGAGACCTGCGCGGGCGGGTGGTTGCGCGGACGGCGCGGCGCCGGTTCGGCCGCCATGGCCGCCACCAGGTCCTGCAGGCTGTTGGACTGCAGCTCGCGGCGGCCGCGCGCCCCCCGCCGCGCGCCGCGCCCCGCGCTCAGCCCCCGCGCCGCCTCGCACGCCTGCTCGTCCTGCTCCACTTCGTGCAATAGCTCCTGCAAGCGACACAACCACTTCCGTTACCTTACCTGTAGCTGTTGTGCTCTGACATACTGGTCGATTGCTGATCGTCTACTTTTAACTGATAGACGTGTGATCAATTTATTAAAAACTAACGTATTATACTGGTACTCTGTATATTAATTGTATAACGAACAATCAATTTCATATTCAAAAAAGTAATTACTGTGGATAACTTTTTTTTAACAGTGCAAGTAATATTTCCGAGGAATACTGCATAGTTGTAAGTTAACATTGATTAAAAGGTTAAACACGTACTTTGAATAGACTGCTCTTCCCCTCCCGGTCCTTCGGACATTTGTACGTGATAGCCTCGTCCAGCAGAGCTCGCAGTTGTCCGTCATCCAAGGTCTCTACGTCTTTGTTGTTCTGAAATCAATCCAATAATGTTAGCATTAATATTGTTTCCAATCTTTCCATTATATTGTAATAGATGTTGCCAATGGTATAGAGTCGAGCTGGCTGCAGGTCTAGTTTAACTACTGCAGCTATAAACAATGTGTACATGAATCTAGGGAGGTTGTTATTCCTAAGGATGATTTCACTTTACAAACAAATTGTCGCCTCTCACGAACTTATTAATTTTACTACTTGATAAATGCAATGTCAACAAACGACTTCCAAGTTCCTTCAAAATCTTTGAATCCAAGCCAACCTACGCTCGTGGTTCACAGTGATGAACAATAGACGAAGCTATGGCGCCATATCCCTTCATTTGGAGGTCGCTGTCCTCTGCACCCAATTTAATCCCGACGATACCTACTTGCATAGTGGCAGAGCATATAATTCGCGTGACTAGCGACCACCTTCCTCCTAAAATCGACCGTTAAATGTTTTATACGTATTTTGGGTCGCAATGTCGAAGAGCTAATAGTAATGCGGGCCCCCCACTTTCGTTTCGGTCGGCAACGCATCGAAGATACTTCAGGTGTTAGTGATGTCCAAGGGCGACGGTAACCACAAATCATTTGGTGGCTCATCTGCTCGTTTGTCGTCTTGTTACTCCAAAAAAGTATAATAACATGTTGCAATGCGAATTGTTACTATGATTATCTACAGCTGGCACGTAAAAAAGTCGCATAATATTAGGTTATATAGTATCTGTCATTATGTTAAAACGGTGGCCTAGCACTCCATACGCTTATGAACCTGACAAAAACTGTTATTATAGTTTTCACTATATAGCGTAACCTTTTGTTTGAACTGTTAAAAACATAAGAATGAAATGTTTGTCTATAATAATCCATACTAAAGGAAAATACCCCTACGTAGCTGCTAGATTGAACTATAATGTTAAACGATTACATGTATTACACCTGGAAATTTATTTCCTATTCAACCTTTTCATCGTATGTAGTAATGAAGTTTATATTTTACAGTACATTAATAACCAGACTGTATTTCTGTTCTGAATAAAAATGGCGTGAATAAAAGGAATAACGGGAAATTATGAATCAGAGTGGATTTCTGAGATTATGTCAAAAGCTGCTTACGTACAATATAACAATGGCCTGTACTCGTAGTAGCGTGTTAAGTATGATCACAGAGAAGTAAAAATTTGTTGGTGTTCCAGTCGATTGAGTGCCGATTCATTAAAATCAAGGTTGCAAGTGTAACGTAGAACGTATTAAACCTTAACGGAACGAAATAACGTTGATGTGATATAAGTACCTCTAGGTCACCTTTTAAATGAATCGAAACGTATATTTGGCATCGCGGTAATATGACGCAGTCCTTAACAAAAATTGATTCGCCCTACATTTTCAGACGATCTCCAAAGTCAGTACTTCTATCTCAATAAATTTTTTGGTAAGGTAATTGAAAAAAAACTGGTCTAAAATAAAAATACAAATTTGTTAATTAATTCAATTTCTGCTTGAAAGCGATAATAATCTTAACCTTGATTTTAAGCCAAGCAGCAATTCTATTTCAATTTAGCCTAAAAATCAGTGACTGCGTTCGCTTCAAATAAATAATAAACAAGGTCGTAAAAAAAGACCGATACAGAGAAACATAATTATTAATTAAGACTTAGGACCTATATATAAATATTAATATCCAAATGGTCAAAGATTGGGTTACGTTTATAAACTTCAAATCTTAATCGTAGTTATTGACTTGATTTACTTTTGAAATGTAATTTTAGTTTTTCAGATTTGACTTTCGTAAGTGAGCTGTTTGTTCCTAAGACTAAATATATAATTTGAATTTGATGTGAACCGTACAACAAGAGACAATGTGGATATTCCGTGGATTAGTTATCTATACTAATATTATAAAGAGGAAAGATTTTTTTGTTTGTTTCATAGTAAAGTAAAAAAGCGGCCTAGTGCGTGATTAGCCTGCAATCTCTTCTTAATACGTGTACAGGTTCATCCATACAAGCTTTTTTTTTATCACAAGCACGATAGACTCTGAAATGATGATTTTATAAAATGAGTCTGATAAACTATTTTCAGTATGTAATAGTAATAGTGAACCGCGTGTGAGATGCACTGATACGTTTCAGATTTTAGGTGTGGAATGGTGCCAAATTGGACGCGCTTTACGAGACACGCTGTCTTAGAGCGGCGCGGTGGCCGGTGCGGCAGCGGATAACACGGCACCTCATTAAAATTTCACATGCAATTTACGAAAACAATTTTTTGCCTTTATATCAACTGGAGCCCGACTAAAAACTTCTGTGTATTGTATATAATACAATTTACATAACCATGGCACCGCATATATTTTGCTTAGTTATTAATATGTATTAACGAATAATAAATGAATTGTTATTGAAATAACGAATATAACTATGACATACATCTTGATCAAATCATTTCAGTGTTACTTAAATGTTTTACGATGCTTCGCAACCTAGCCTAATCAAATATAGGTAATATAATACAATTAATAAACCTAAGCCTGCATAGAAAATAGTCTACAAGTGTCTTAAGTCTCAAGACTATATCAAACATTACTTTTTCGTTATTCTAATAAATGCTAAAATTTAATACGTAAGTATACGAAAGAAACAATACGTACAGAAATAGTTTCGGTGTGCGTACTTAGTTTACAGATAGACATTTAAAGGAGGCATTCAACGGCCAGTGAAATATATTGTTAGATTTTACCTTACTTCAAATGTTAAGCTAATTTGTAGCCGTTACATCATTATATTAGCCATCGTTTTAAAAAATCTAAATAAAAATGTGAAGCTGATAATTAAAATAATAATTATATTTACAGTTAACCGCGATTTATCTGATACCACTGAACGAATGAAACTAATTATTGATTAATGTACATTGGGTCTTATGTAAATGAATATTTGTTTTGTACAACGCGAGCTTAGGCATTGGAACGGTTAATTGGCTTTTTACCACTATATTTTCCTTTTACTTACATTACCATATGAGTAAAACTACTAGGACGAACATTATTAAATTTTAGATATGTTATGTACACGTTATACCTATTCCGATGACGGCCTCGGTCAGGGTCGGGCCAGGAGATTGGTGAGGACGGGAAATAAATCGATGATCCGCCCTTGTTCTAATAAATACGCGCTTTGAACTCTCACCAAAGGAAATTCTAGGAGTCCTTAAGATCGCAATTTTGTCTACCCTTTAAATATATTAAAATAATATT
>DWNI01000291.1:0-10180 GCA_018250175.1 Alychna victa
AACAATAATAACATTGCATACAATATCTTGCCTAATACTAATTAGTATGCTCTTGTCTACGATCATATTGTATACAATATGATGCAATTAGGTAATTTGGTATAACGAATTAGGTAGAATTTCTCAACATTCAAGTTTAGTATACGTCAACTGTTACTATACAACACAATAGTTCTAACCCTATCATAGCGTTAATGTCTTTATTTCACCGTACATTGAACACGAATGAAAACATAAAAGGCGTTCAAATTCAATTTATTGCTTGTCGTTCACTTGTTACCATTGTCGTGGTGGCCATCGGTGGTAATTGCCGCAACACATGGTATGTCGAAAGGGGTGACAAGAATTATTGTAATGTTACTTTAATAATGGAACCTATAATTTTCTATTGTATTGTGCTTTTGTTGAAATAAGTCGATAAAATATTAATAGATAACAATTTTACAAGAAAATCGGTATAGAGCTGAGAATTTTCACTTTTAACGTGCAGTTCTACAACTGACAGTTCAATAATTTTGTTCATCCTGGTTTCTAAATCACCTTCAACTTTTCGTTGTGAGTATTAGACTCAAATAAAGATTCATACTGAGCGAAATTCGTGTCTATGATACAAAGTGGTAGGCAATGGAAGAAGAATAGACATCACGCGTTTTAGCTCTGCTCACATAAGTCCGACATCAATAAAAAGTCTTCGGCCCTACTAATGTAACTACATCATTAGTACCCTACTACTATCATCATTACTATCCTTACAATCATTACTACCCTACCCACGTCAAATAATATCAAAATTTTATAAAAACGTCTACTGATTATAATCTTTTTACTATTAGCACAAGTTTCTAGAAGATACCTGTCGTAGAATTATATTAAAATTTAAAAAGTCAATCGCGTATTACGTACGTTTATTATTCTTAAAAAGGCTACCTACAAATTGTTTTCTTTACGTTTCAATATTATTCTAGTGCATACTAAAATCGACGTTACAGTTTTCCTTTAAAAAGCGTTAGTACAAAGCACCCCATCTACTCAAACTCGTGCGGAAGTTGCCTTGAAAGTGCTAAGCCATGTCGAGACCGCTGTATTCCCAGGGACACGGCGCTTATCCATCAATAACTTTGCATACGACACCTACCGAGAAATATTCGTCTCTGCCACGTATTCCTAAAGTAAGCTGGTACTAAAGTATCTCAAGGAAAATGTGATGATATGATATTATATTCTTTAAGAAGAAATTTGTAATTTAGTAAAATATACTTCAATGGGCAGATCGTGGTCGAAATGTTTTTAATGGTAACTTTACATAGACATTGTTAAACAGTTGTATTTATATCTTGTTTTAGAGAGGTGATATTTACGTGTAATTTAGCTTCCATACCTACTTTTTTTCAGTGTAAATTTTATCTAGATAGGTATATACAAAGGTATTCTTTCGTTTAAAGTACTTATCGCACGTTCGGTTCACGGGCTATACAAATAGGCTGTATAAATACAATTTAAGCGACATTTATTGAATCAAATCAAATATAGCCGGGCTTAATTGACGCAAAAAAATCAGGCGATTCAATATATATAAAATATATAATAAAATATCGTAGAAGTTGTCGCTTAATACAAATAACATGTGAATCTTACGTCACTTTCTATTTGATATGTATCTTCATCGCAACTCATAACGATCCTGCTGAGCTCGGGTCTCCTCTCACAATGTAAGGGGTACAGGCCATAGTCCACCACGCTGGCTAAGTGTGGATTGGCAGACTTCACACATCTTTAAGAACTGTATGAAGAACTCTCAGGTGTGCAGGTTTCTTTTCCTTCACCGAAGCTAGTGGTAATTAATTCCTAAATGTTTTTTTTAATTACAGGTGTGAGCGCAGGATTCGAAGTCAGTCTCCCAGTCACTATGTACAGTAGTAATAATTATAAAAGGACAAGTAGGTATAAACTTATATATCTGTACTAACATATAATATTATGTTATTATAGAATCTTAATTAACGCTTAGTTCAATGAATTGTACCTAATAGACAGAAGAATTACAGAGTTTTATTGAGTTTTATCGTTTCAACACTTTGTATAAATAGAACTGATATCCATCGATAATACGGTTGAATTTTTAGAACAGTATTTGGAACTTCAGCTATCGAACAAAGTTGGAACAAAATATTTTACGTAGGTACTTACGCAGGCGAATTGAAAAGCTATTAGCGTTCAATTTCAATGCGGTTCCTCAAGGGAACCAATTGCGCAACATAGTTTATCTTCGTGCTACGTTTGTAATATTCAATCCCGTATTCAATCACGTTGTCAATACCCTGGAGAGATTTTTATTAGCAAATGAATGTTCGTACATAAAGCGGCAATTACGTCACCTGCAAACGACATTCAAAATTACCTATTGCCAACATTTTTCCCATCCAACTCCCAGTAGGCACCGAAAACTCGGTGGGAGTGGTCCAAGTTGCCAAGCCACTCCCATTCATCGCTCTAAACACACCCACCGGCGTAACGATAAGGAATGTTTCAGTACATGTCCAAAACACCGCTCACAATTGAGCCTTGAGAATTGTTTTCTCCCTTTCTCAAGCAGTAGACGTTTACAGGACGGAGCGCAGAGAAAATGGTTCGTATCCAAGTCCCAGGAGGGACAGCTCCATCTTGTGACAGTTTTCGGAATCGATCGCGGTGAAGCCTGGAACAGATGTCGCTGTGAGTGCTACTGAAAAAGAGAGTGAATTAAATAACTTCAGTTTCAGTATGCTACGTTCGAGCGCTGGTGTAGTTTGGATGAAATATTGTCTATGTGGTTATTCTACTATTCAAGTTGTACTTATTGAACTTACAAGGTAAACTTTCTTACAAAAAAACTACATATAACTATGTATGAAAAGGAATAAAACAAATTAAAATTCTTTTTACACAAAAATCGATGATAGATCTTCTATTATTATTATCTAAGAGGTATATTGGATTTTAAAGGAAATGTACAAAACAATAGTCGTATTATGAAATAGGTAAAATTAAAACGAAAAAAATGAACTTTAATCTTGCTCTTGTTGTCCAATTATGGTGCACAATAAAGTGTAATAAATAAATAAAATGTGTAAATGTGTTGTACATTTTTGTACAACACTCAACTTGACATGAGACTATTATTTTGATACGAGTATTTCCAATATATATTTCCCACTCCCAATTATGTACGTCGATATTTTTAACAAAATTGCATAGATTATGGGTACGGCTGAACTACAGTAAATATCATGAGTGCTGAAGCACTTGCGGTGAGCCGTATCATAGTAGCATACCGATTGCTATTTATTTCTTTATATTATTGGATTGCCAACATAAGACAAAGCATTACATGGTTAAATCCACAATGTCATAAATTGTTATTAACTGGCCTTACATAGGCAACCACTACATGCATTGGGTTGCTTTATTTATGACATAACTATATAATACTGCTTTATATAATACTTTTTGGTAACAAAATATTATAATTTTTTGCTATCCAACTTGAATGGCTTTAAATTTGCTGGAAATGCATTAAATTTTTCCTTCTTCTTTCAACCGACATCAACCAACTTCGCGCCCGAACCCGCATTCGGCTAATAACTTACAATAATTGGAGAGCATTTAATAAAAACGAACTAGTATTAAATTCAAAAAGCAAATAAATAAATTAAAAGCAGAATTATTATCTGTATAGTCCCCGGTTCCGGAGAACGCCGTAGTCTTTAAAATATTGCCGCATGAAATCGATCTTTTATAAGAAGCTTACCAATTTTATAAGGGAGGTTTAGCGGAGCCGAGTGCTCTAAGGTTGAGAACACACGAGCAGACTTTCCTTGCATTACGTTCAAGTTGTTTTTATAACTTTGCATTCTACCCACACACAAATAAAGTTAAATATTTGTAAATATTTTATAAGTTGGAAATCAAATTCCGTACTCCCTTAATACCAAGTTTGTAACGAGCAACCTATCATAATATTTATCTTTTAATAGAACCTTAACGTACACAACGCATAGCCTAAATCAGTAGACCTAAATGCATGAAACTTTGTATATGGGTTCCTTATAATAATATAGTATGGGGAAGTGTAAATAAATAACGCTACACACTCATAGCCCTATACTAGGATTCTGTCATGGACAACACATAGAGACAAGAACACACACCCAGACCGAGAACACTAATTTAACCTGCTTATTTAAATATCTACCTCACTGGGAATCAAACAAAAATGTGTTTTAAAGTTTGAGGTTTATGGTAAAGGAGGGGTCGGTACCCAATCATCATGGCTTGACGACTAGAATCCAACGATATTAATCGGTAGTTGATGATCACTTCGGATAGACGCATTCTGCCAGGCAATGCATGGTTCATGATGAAAAAAAATCTATTTTTGTCAACATTACATATCTAAGTAAGTACCTAAAAAGTTACTTTTGCACAAAATTTTTTTTATGACAAATATGGCACAACTCAGCATACCGAACTGCCGTTCAAACGGTCCTGGGTTTCATTCCCGGCGAGGCAGACATTGAAATTATGAGTTTAAGTTTCTTTGAATGTAGTTCAAGACAACCACGATACTAGGAATCCTAGTGTGGGACTATGAGTGTATGCGTTTATTGTTTATTATTGCTGCATGCGGACATGCCCTTATAACTAAATCTCAATATTATGCGAGCGGCCTTCGTCGTAAAATTAAGTAAGTAGGTATTGTATTGGACATCGTGAGTTTTTACATGATAAATACATTGTTTAGGTACTTTTAACTTATTTACTAGTAATACATAAATTATACGACATTACAACTGTAATACTTGTTTCGGTTTACTGCCCGTTTCAATAACTTCACACCTTTAAAAACCGACTTCAAATCAGTATACGTTGACGACATAATTTTAAGACTTTTCTGATATATCCCCGAAGTCAAGAGTCCAACAACAATGAAATGTATATGGGACTACACGGGAAGCACTAGCTTTCAAATAAAAAAAGAAAAATCAAAATCGGTTCACTCAGTCCAAAGTTCTGAAGTAACAAACATAAAAAAACCATCGAATGGAGAACCTCCTGCTTTTTTTGAAGTCGGTTAAAAACAAGATCTCTTGCTTAGGAGATCATAGCATCTATAGTAACTGAATCAATTGTTTTTACTTTATATCCATAAAATTTATTTGTAGTGGCAGTCAACGCCAAATAATATTGCATATATTGACTAACGTCGCAGCCCATTCGGTAGTACTCTGCCTGTCCCGAGTTCGATTCTTCGGCCGGGTCAGACTTTGTAGAGTTAGATTAATTAATTAGTTTATTTAAAACTTTATTGACCCTTAACAATAAGGGGTACAAAAGGTGGACTTAATGCTAAACAGCATTGTCTACCAGTCGGTACCCTAAGGTTTTAGAAGCATGCAGAGAACAATGAATGCAGTGCAGGTCAGAGAAAGAAAATAAATATATAAAGAACAATTAATTAATGGTTAATTAAGTAATGGTCTGCCAATCCGCACTTGACCCGCGTGGTGGACTATGGCCTGTACCCCTCACATTGTGAGAGGAGATTCGAGCCCAGCAGTGGAACAGTTATGGGTTGTGATGATGATGATGATGATGATGACGAACTAATAGTTGTTCTTAGGTCGTGGGTGTTCGTGTATGACGTCTTATTACTCGTACGAGATACTAGCACTAGCATTGCTGGTGTTAAAGTTTTTTTTTAAAGCGTTAATGAACGGTAAAGTTAATTAAATTACTCGTAATGATAAATTCTATTAAAGTAATAAAGAGATACTTTATTACTTTCGGGTGAAAGAAACTTTATTATTCGATATTCGTTCTTTAAGTAGCGTTAGTTAAGTATCACGTAAGTAGTATTTTAGTGAATATTAACCCCCCCCCCCCCCACACACACACACTTCAAAATAAGCAAAACAAAGACCTAGACCTATGGTTAGACTACGAACGAGATCAACGGCCAAGAAGCGAATGTTCTATGAAGATCCATATTTGAATATGAAATTTGAACATCGGTAATGTGTAAAAGTATCTACTATTGGCAGCGTAGTGAAATTGCGTAGTAAGTCAGATCAGTATATATCGGTAATAGCTAATTAGTGGGAATCCCATAATCGGACAGGATAGAAAATCGGCCACACGGGCCCTATTTGCGGACCGCGCGATTAGACCCATAAAATTCGATGCGATCTTGATAAGGGACGAGCGAAAACCGCTAACAAACGGATTTCGAATCGTGTACGTCACATGCTTGTATGGTTAGCTATACGTGCGTAAAGCCCTGTAAAGGTCGGTTTTGTGTTTTTTTACATGTTGAGCTAAACCTGTCCGTGCTGCTACCGAGGTCATGTAAATTGCCCCCGCCCCCCCACTTTAAAATGACGTTTCTAAAATCCTTTCGTCCTGAAAGATACCATAATCCAAAAGATTATTTTTGTGGATTTAAAAGGTTATTAAGGGGATAGGAAAAAAATCCGATTTCCTCACAATATCTTCAATATACAGCTGGGATAATGCTTCAGTTGCAAACTTGGAGGGCGAAAGTAACAATCTAGTTTCAGTTTCTTCTTGGGTGATAATGTATCAGTCACATTACTTAAAGGACTTATGGGTATTCACGGTTTTTCTGGCCTTAAGTGACGTGTAACAATAAAATACATGTAAGTCGTTAACACATGTACCACGTTGCGTAAAGAGGAAAAAATATAATAGCTGTGATGAAAATGGACGCGTTCAGCAAATTAATGGCTGAGGGTCAGCATCATCGCAGTCCATAACTGTCCCACTGCTGGGCTCGGTTCTCCTCGCACAATGTGAGTGGGTATTTGCGGGTTGTAGACATAATAAAAACTTAATTTTTTCAAATTTTCCTGCGATATTATTTAGCAAAGTGTACTTACTTCAAATAAATAAGTATCTTACATATGGTTGTTATGTATATCACTTGATTTATAAAAAAAAAACTACGAGTAGTTCAAAACCATTATCTCATCTATCATAATTACTATTATTTTTTATTTATTTATGGACACCCAACACAGATAACACATACATAATATGTGTGCTAATGTGTACTATGAGTACTAATTCTAGATATTCTTAAATTAATTAGTGTATCTACAATTACAGGGTTCCACAGCGTGCACAAATTTAGCAGCCATACAACAAACATTTTTCCATTTACGGATACGGGAAGATTAGATGCCCATTTATTTCTAGAACTGGTAAACTACGAGAACTTTTCACGGAACAGTTCATTTTACATAATGAATACTAATTTTTTGGTAACTACAAAATGTTTGATTTTTGAAACAAACTTTACTTTTCGCTAGCTGGCGTCCCTGCGAGGCGTTAGTTAGGAAATTCGAGGCTCTACGAGTACATTTGAATGCAGTTTTATTAATGTCTATGCATATTCAAACAGTTTGTCTTCGTTTCCCGTAGTTATTTTGGTTATGGTAGATGCATGCTAATTCAGTCATGAGATTCATGAGGCATTGAATTATTTTGGCTATGTTGTCTACCGTGCCGATTTAGTCATGACTCGAAATGAAAAATGTATTGCTAGACTTATGGAGTAAAAAATAAGCATGTTAATTTCATAATTAGGAGAAGTGTTTTTTGCTGATTATTGTTGGTTGCCTGTCATAGCTTGTAGCTTGGGATTGGGGTTTCTCAAACACAAGAACTATGATATAGATAGATAGATAAGTAGATAGGTAAGTGGTAGGTAAATGTTAAAGCTACATGTAAGGTTGAAATTCTATTGACACTTCGTATACTGATTTTCAATGTAATCCCACTACTAAGAACAGTTGACTATGAATAGCTCCCTTACATGCCCATCCAAAGGACACTGCGTGATAATGAATATGTTTCCGACTATACAATATGTAAATATCGTCTAAGTCTGACCAACCTAACTTTTGTCAGCCTGCTTAATGTTAACAATCAGTACCAACGAGTCCAACGACTCAACGTACTCTCTGATGCACGGAAGCGCTCATCCGTCCGAACGTTTCCATAGCAGCTTAATCCGTACACTTATGATTACACAATATACTTCCATTAAAAACATAGTTCCAGTGCAGTAGCTAGAGGTAACAGATTGTCCTGTCCGAGCGTGTGTCGGCCGCGTCGGGCGCCAAACAAAGTGCCACAATTAAGTCGCGACCCGCCCGAGCGCAGTTCAACAGTTTTTCCCTCGTAATTCTATTACATTATTAACTTACACCGTGTTAAGGAAGCAGTGATGGAGCACTGCTGTTCAGGTATCGATAGAAATAACTTTATTCATACTTTTCTATCGATACTATCTTTATAAGTGTTTTCATCGTTATGGCGAGAGTTCGTGAGTCACATCAGCCGACATCTAACTACTACGTGATGACCACGACCGTATCGACTAAGAAGTGTTTTTAAGAATTAGTTGTCAGTATTTAGTGCTATTCTATAACTGTATGTAGAAAAATTCTTCTTGGCGATTTCTTGCCGCTTCTTTTTCTAAGACAACTTAGCACAGGGGTTTGTTAAACCGATGATATAACTTTGTCGATCTTTGAACAGGGTTTGTAAAAAACAACTTCAATGCAACATTTTACCGTTTTGCCGACAAAAGAGTTGACCAGCCACCAGAGCGTAAGTGGTCATTATCACCCCTGAACATCATTAAGACCTAGTCGTCAACATTCTCAACACCGATGCGTTGTCAGGCAAGAAGCGTGGAGAAAAAAAGAAAAAAGTACATCTTCTGTATTAGGTAAAATTAAGGCTATTAGACTAGAAGCACCTACTTGTTACACAATAAAACGTTAGCAGTATTTGATAATTTTATAGTTTCACTACTGTTCCAAGACTAATTAAAATTATCAACTAGGTGATCCGGCAGACATTGTTATGCAACATTTTGCATACTGTAAAAGCCTTACATGTGCATTGCATGTTATAATTACAATAGATATAGGTAGATGCATATTTATCGCTTTCATTTAATCGTCGGCTTTATATGAAAAACACTGAACTTATCAAGACACATTTAGTATTATTAATTTTATTATTTATCGATATATCAATGCCCAATCTCTAGCAGGTGAGCGCCGCGGCGTCGTCACGAGGCGTCGCTCCGCAAAGATCGCTCGCTAACTTAATACTTTAACTCGCCTCTCGCTCAATTGCGCTTAACGCCGCGGTATCGCTTCGTAACTGCTTTATAACGCTGTAACACGATTTGAATAAGTAAGTTATGAATAATGTTACCTATCAACATCTACATATACAGGTAATACAAGTTCCGTGTTTGTAACTTTGTGCGGTTCGTCTAGGTTTTGGTAATAGGTAGGTACGTGAAATATTACGTACAGCGTCTTTGTTATACCTGTGTAAAGTGGTATACAACATGATACCGTGATGTATGTAAAGCTGCGAGTAACTAAATTCCTAGAAAACCGCTTGCGATGTCATATTTTACAGCAGTTTTTAAGACTAACCAATAAGCTTTCCAACAGTGGATACCTTCAAAATCCATCAAGTAGTTTTTGCTTAATACCATTAGGGACGTGATGATGTAACGTTCCGGTATTTATGACTTAATCGTCGAAATCCCTGTATCTAATGCCTTAGGTGTCGCTGATGTCTATGGACTATGGAGACCACTTATCATCTCGTGACTCGTCTGCTTTCTTGTCGACTAGTACCATTAAATAACTGACTTAAAAATATACATATGTATATTAGTAGTTGTTATATATATATATATATGACCGCAGTTGTCTTAATAAAAACCACTTACATCTTACAGCTGTGTCATATTCACAAACAACACGCGTAACTTTGATGTCATCATCATCATCGCAACCCATAACCGTCCCACTGCTGGGCTCGGGTCTCCTCTCACAATATGAGGGGTAATATTCCACCACGCTGGCAAATTGCGGATTGATTTACGAACTACCTATATAATTATAGAAGAATTCATAAATTATATTTAACATTCTACTATTCTTTGTTTGCTTACAACAACAGTAACAAGTTCTTTAAGTTTTTACACTTAAACGTTGTCCATTGAAGATTGGAAACATTGAATTGACTGGGAGAAAACTTTCCCAAGCGCTGACCTGACTCTTAACATCACAACGAAAGTTCAAAT
>DWNI01000292.1:0-10173 GCA_018250175.1 Alychna victa
ACATCGTGAGGAACCTGAGAGATCTCCATAAAGTTCTCAAAGGTGTTGGAAGTCTGCCAATCCTCACTTGGCCAGCGTGGTGGACTATGGCCTTTACTCCTCAAATTGTGAGAGGAGACCCGCGCCCAGCAGTGGGACAGTTATGGGTTGTGATGATGATCCAGTTACAGGCCTTCTCAGTTATGAGGAGAGACCTGTGCTCAGTAGTGGGCTATTGAAGGGTTGAGGCCAGCTCATTATCCCCTCTACCTACGAGAAACGTATGAGAATTGAGAAGACCTACAGCAGACATAAATCTCAATCGATGATACGTACAGTACGAGTTATTTAACTCATAGTTGTATACTAAAGTATTAACTATTTCCTTCCAATTCCGTTAGGATCCCTAACCTCTTGACAGACAAATATTCTTCCAGAATCTTTCTATATTTCATCTACATGAGTGAAAAATGCTGTAAGACTTTAGATTTTTAGAACAGAACTATAAACACTGATCAGGTAGGCCTATACACAAGTTTTTGTTCAAACTCGTGACTTCTCACGTACGGACCACCTCTCCACGTTTGTGCATGAACAAATCTTTAATTCCAAGCGATTACTTGACAACCCAAAAAGTTTATTATGCTGCGTACATTAAAGCGTAGTTAACATACTCCCAAATAATACGTCATGCGTCAGTTCGTTCGTAGTGACGTCAACCAGACCTAAGGAGCTCACGTCAAACTTGTCAAAAATAGAAATTCGTCTCAGCACGATATTATATTCAAATATTCGAATACACCCGAGTGTCATTCGATACTCAAAAACAGACATCTTCATGATCGCAGCTTTACCAAATGTCATATATCCCATACATTTCTCAGTCTGAAATCAACTTTACTACCGTCGATTTATAGTTACATTTCGATTGAGGAGTTGTCATAACTGTATAAAGGAATCGTCAAGTGACTTATTCGTCATGCGTCGTCCGTTGAACTAGGATATCTTTGCACTATAAAAGAACTCTATTACGTTAACTTAAGGGTCATTTTGGATTGTTCAAGATTCAATCGTAAGGAACGCCGACGAGGCGCGTCCTCAAACGGACGGCGTCAAAATGGTTCAAACGTTCAAAGCGGTCAAGTGTGATAACTCCTTGTTAGAGAGTGTGTTTTGTGTGACAGGATAATGTTGGCGTGATGATACATTTCGTTTTACTTCTTTGTTTATATGAAACGCACTGTAGCGACCTCTGACATTGACACGCGGAACGTTGAATCTAAATTTGAAATTGGAACAAAGTGGCGGTTTGAATGTTGAACCTTATTTGATGTGATATTTTATTTAGGTATTATTCCTTTGATTTGATGTGTCGTTTGAAATGCAGAGAATTTTTACACGATTTTAAATCGATAGAACTAACAAGCGACAAAGATCACTGGTAGACGATAACCGTCGTCTCGCGTATGCTGTAGTTACACAACGTTTGACATTCACTGGCAATTGCATATCGGCAACGTTTTTCTCACACGATCGAGAGCAAATAACTAGTTGGTGGTATGATAGAGTTACTGGTAATGCTTGAGGTGGCCGCGACACACGGACGTCTAGGTTGCAGCGCGACAAAGTTTATTTTCACTACAACAAAACGTTTACTTGCAAACAAGGTAACCTCATTATATACATATCATAATATACCTTATTATATACATATACATATAATAACATACCTAATGACTTCAGATGCATCTAATAACATACCTGATTATATATGTACCTATATATAATTACCTTTCTATATATCCATATTCTTCTTTATTTTACACAAAAAATTGTAATGTTTTAGCCAAAGATTACATTACTCGTGCGGTTGTCGCATGATTATGTTCCCGGGCCAGGACGGCCACGCTCCTCGCCGCTCCCGGCTACCAGTGGCTGCACTGGGACCACTGTAGTGGCAATAGTTGTTGCAGCCTTGTTTAATGTCGCTATTGTCCTAATACCATTCGAATTAGCCAACCGTAATAGGTACGTCCGCTCCTTTGTTTTTCACTCACATCGCATTTCTGAAGATGAGGTCGCGAGATAATTGACTGCCGTTATTTTTTTGAATGCTGACCCGTTGCGGATTTTATTATATTCCTTCGGTTACTTTTAACTATTCGCTTTGTTCGATGACCGTTAATTAAAAAATAAAAAATGTGAAGCAGGTGCTACTGGTGTTTTTGCCGCGATGTGGAACTCCACGGACCGCTCTGCGGCTCTGTTATACAATACACTTCGGCGGAATATTGTGCGCTGCAAAAAGTGAGTCGTACGAGCACCAACAAAAAGTGCTATTGTGTTCGAAACTTGGAAACGAGCAAGAAGCCACTCGACGTAAACAATGTAATCGGCAACCGATAAGTCGATAACGCGTTGTTAGCCGGCCGGCGCGGCGGGGAGCGGCGCTGGCTGCAAGCAAATCTCCTGTATTCATTGGCATTGTCTTGTTTCGCTAGCTATTAGCGCAACAGGTCGCCGACCCCGCCGTCCCCGCCGTCCCCGCCGTCCCCGCCGTCCCCGCTTGCCGCGCAGCTGTTGCTCCGGTCTCTTTATTGTTTTAGCTTTAAGTAATCTTATTCTTTTATATGAAGGATATTTCTGCAACAAATCTACTAATTTCGCAAGTATGTAGGTCCGCGACATACGTTTTTATTGTCTAAATGCACACCTCGACATTCTGAACTTATCTACCTATTTATTAAGCTAACTTTTATCTACTGAAATATGCAGCGATTCGTCGCAGTCCATGTTAAATTGTTAAGTACAGTATTGTGTGGAGCGCGATGACCTAGAGTTAGACATCGATTTAAAACTGTACCCGGAGACTCGGTATGATGGCCGTATACACCCATCCCATGCCGGCAGACCAGGCTGTCGTAAGCCGGCCGCGCGGTGGGCCTCGGCCCTCGCGTCTGGTATATTATTAATATTTTTATGCGAAGCGCGTCTGGGTAGCGACCACTCTCTCGCTTGAGTCAGCCGCGAAACGACTCTTTACCCGGCTGGGGGCTAGAGTGCCAGAGGCAGTCCCTCCTACAGTCATATTCGAGGTGCACGCTCGTTTGCATAAAAAAACACCCGGCGAAACGTCGTTCTCGAGCCTTTTACTAACCCAGCGAATGCAACGGATTAGCCTCACTTGCGTCGCGACGAGGACGTCTCGGCGACGTCGCGGCGGCGTGTCGTCCGGGGATTCAATATTTGAACGCGTCAGCATCTCGCTTTAAAGATTTCTCTTGAGACTGTCTGAGGACGACGCTCTCGGCTGCCGTCTCGATGCAAGCTTATTTTGAGATGCACTTTCAAACTACCTTTTGTGGTAGTTCGCCACTCGGTAAATCGGCCGCGAGGGGAGCCACACGGATGTCACGATCTCACGACTCCTCTGAACATTGGAGCTCCGCGACGCGGTCCGCTTTGTATGTTTTAAACAATATCTCACCTTTATATCATAGTCTTTATTAGTAACAATTTGTCTTGATTAAATTTATATTACTTAGGTGATTTTATTACATGAATCATTAGGTACTTCAGACTGTTAAATATTATAAAGGTACATAAACCTTAAGGTATAAAGGTAAGGAAGTACGTGTCGCTGATTACATAAAAGGGAGGTCCACGCGCAGGAAAGGGTTCCGTAATTAAGATGAATAAATGGGAATGGGTAGTAAAAACTCAATTTTGCGCGAAACATCAGACCTTCTGGAAATCATGAAATTAAATAAAAATAACAGACAAACGAGCAGACGAGGCACGACTTGGTATGCGGTCATTCTCGCTTTTGGACTTCTGTTACATGAAACACCTCACTGATGAGTTGTCTTCCGAGAAGAGAGAGGGGAAGAAAGTACCCGCTACTGACAGGCTACCGGCGACAGGACCAAATGGTTTATACAAACAACATCTTCGTTAGTATTTAAAGAACTCCTCGATATTGGGAAATATTTAATTTGTTTAACTTTCCCCGTTTCCCATCTCGCCCTATTCCTAAAAATAGTTTAGTAAGTAGATTAAATTAAATGTTGATAGAGAAAGTAGCAGCCTCCTACATCAGTGGGCGTGTATTTAACTATTAAATGTCGAAAACTATCAGAGTGCGTCTACGTACGTGCGTGTCTTTGGAACCTACAGAATTATTTATGGTAGTAAATTGTAAGCATCGCGAACGTATCCTATCTGTAGGCGCACTAATAGCGCGGAGCAACGGTAAAAGTGAGCCGCAATCAAAGTAATATCTCGATTGTCGGTACATGAGATTTGCATGTAAATGGAAATTCGCTTTCTAATGTCGCGTGGGCGCGCGCGCATTGTTCCGGCCGCTAATAGCGGTAATGGCAGTGAAAGCGCAGGACGCTGCTCGTTACCGCCGCGCGCCGGCTGCGGGGCCGAAGCTACCCCGCTCACTTCGCCCCACACTATATTAGGAGCTGTTGTACAAAGATTGATGCTGCCAGGTCGCCAAGGTCTACTGGTTCGAGCGGTCAGTCTAATCTTGACAATGACCTAATTTTAATATTATAATCATGGATGATATATAATTTATCTCTGTCGGCGCTTGTTTAAGTATTATGTGTACGTGTATGTTACACACACGAAAATATAAATGTTGTGAATTGGAGAGAGTCACGTGAGTCACGTCACGAGTTATTAATTGTTGATTCTGTATAGC
This sequence comes from Alychna victa, assembly GCA_018250175.1. Lineage (NCBI taxonomy): Eukaryota > Metazoa > Arthropoda > Insecta > Lepidoptera > Hesperiidae > Alychna > Alychna victa. Next base: position 4,694 of record DWNI01000292.1, read on the forward strand.
ATCTTTAAGCATATTCAGTTCATGCATTTTTACATTTTCGTGTAATATTCACCACCACCATAATTTAAACCATACGAGTCCAGCACGTATATCTCGTACCAGCTCGGGTCCCGAGGTCGATCATGGTTGGGGAAACGTTTCTGTCACATATAAATGTTTGTGTCTGAAACATTGGTGTTTAAGTCGTCATTTGTGTATGTCCATCCACTCGCAAGTCGCAGTATAGGGGAACGTAGCAGGAAGATGCGAACAAAAATTATAATTCGTATTTGTGTATCAACTCGTATCATCTAAGTTATTTGATGACGTGAAGTGTCATAGAAAGAGCATCGCTAACGATTATTTTAGGATATTGTGTCCCGTTTCGCGAGCGCCGTCCGATGTCGCGGCGGTTTCGACACTTGTTACATGTCCGCTATTAATTTTATTGTAATTTACGATCGACTCTTCTTTTATCTTTAGAAAGCATTTCCTGTCAGCTCATATTTTATAACCGAAGTGTTTCAACAGGCAGTCATTAACATGCTCTCGGAATATTCCCTGAACCAAGACGCATCTGTCCTGCGGAATTATGAGCGCCACGGGAATGGGGGATTTATAAAAGAGTTCTTTGGGCGCGCGTGCTTTGTACGCCGAACAAAGGGTTTGCGAAATCATCGAAAATGGGTGTCATTCCTTGTTTTCACACAGCTCGAGTACGATTCGTGTTTCGGTGAGTGATATTGTTGTCGGTTGTGACTATCCCGATGTACATGTGAGTGCGGGCTGTACCTTCCTACTATATATAACAATTCTTTAATAAAGGTTCAAAGACATTTCGAGAACCTTGAGAAACCGGAGTTCGATCTATTTGTTCGATTTGTCTTGAGAACTACTAGGGATGTATATAATGTCCAGAGTCTTAAGGACGAAGTCGGGAAGTGGTTACGACTAACACATATTTTTAGTTTACATAATAACTGACATAGTAACCATAATGAACGACTCGATTGAATCTGTTGTTTTTAGCGTCGATCAGGGTCAAGGCTAATTATTTCAAGCTAATGAAGGTCCGCGTTGGTGGCCCTGGCCGCTCATTCGCCATGTAATTGGCTCTCATGCATAAAACGAACAAAAAAATTGTAATCATCAACTTTACGCCAATTACTACTAGAGTTATAGTGATACGAGATAAATTGTAAATATGGCACAAAAGTTTGAAAGATTTTTGCATATGTGAACGAATACTTTAGGCTGTAACAATAGGAGAGAGTTGAATCCTGGAGGGAGCAAGGAGGCAGGTGCAGCGGGCGCGGGTCCTGCTTCGATCGGGCGCGGCGTGAGGCGGGAGACGTGCTCCCTAACCTTGCCCCGCGCATTGACCCAATTCCATCCGCCGACGCGTGTGCCCATGAGACCGACGCGGACGCGGGCACCATGCTACATGTACTTAATATCATGTTCATATAAATGACGACGAGCAAGTAGACGAGCTACCTGATCAATAGCTTATTTGCTCTAGCTAGTTACACGAGGTAAACGGCAATTCAGTCGCCTAAGCACGGTCGCCAATAAAATATGTTCATCAGTAACCCAAGGTGAATAGGTCGGTAAGGTAAATAATGCGCTATTTTATCTTTTGACTATTGTACGTTAATACGTACAATAGTCAAACCTACCTACCGCGAGAGTCATCGAGTAATCTCGATGACTTAAAGAATGGGAATGGGGTGGGGCATCTAAAAGTTTAGAGCAGTAAGGCATTAAATAAAATTTTAACCAATACGACATAATAATATACAAATAAAAAAGGTACTTGAGCTGTTCCTTTTTTCCCTACCTGTACATGCTTTTTTGCTGCCTAAATGTCCAAAGGGGTTACGCCGCCAATCCCATTCTTTAAGTAATTGAGTAATGTGCAATGCAGATCAAGTGGTTATATGTACACCGTGAAGCCACTGTAACATCACTCGTTTCCTAGAATTAGTCACGCAGTGACGCGCGTGATTTTCTTTATATATTTTTTATGGAAATAGCCGAGAAACTAGGAGATGGTAAATGGTCATCATTGCCTATAGATATCAGCAACACCGAAGGCATTACCTACCAGCGATGCGTTGTCGGCCGAGAGAGATGTAAGAAAAAAGGAGGTGGTACTAAATCCTCCCACAATGTACCGTGAAATGTTTTTACTTGTTTCGGTCGCAGTGTCGGAGAGCTAGTTATTATAATGGGTGCCCGCCGCGACGGTGATACCTTTCCCGATGTTAACGTCCAGCAGACGGCTCGTCTGCTCGTTTCTCGTCTAGTCACATAACAAAAGACTAAGTCCAGTAGTTTATGCCTAGTTTTAATAAAATAACAACCACTCTTTAAACCTTCTAAGGCTTCCCAGTAAGAACCTTTGAGTTTCATAACAATGTTCCGCAAACGTGGACACTACTTTAGTTAGGTAGGTAAGTCAGCTAATCCGCACAATAATGCAATCCAACAGGCACTCGCTGCTTACAGCCGAGCTCGATAAATATTATTCTCACTCTTTATTAAACATACCGATGTCTAGTGTTACAACAATATTATTTTACTGAACCTCGGATACAGGGTGACTTGTGATTTATCCACCACAGTAGAGAGTCGAAGCTCTCTTTGATATTACTGTACATTTTTTCGAATTTTACTGACGTCTTTTCCGTAATCAATTGATATAACGCAGTTTGGCACTAATAGAATAGTATCGCGGATTCTTGAAAATGTTGAAATACGAAATAGTTTCCGCTCGTTTAGTGGCGCGCAGCAGGCTCATCTCGTTTTCGTGACAGCTCGAGCGACACGGACACGACGCGTGTACGACATAACGTGGTCCGACCAGCGCCGTATTTCTTCTTGTTTGTTTCTTGGCGACCGTCGTGTAAAAAGTTATTGAAATGGTTATGGTCGACTAGATCGGTGAGCGTATTGTTAACGACTTACGTATAGATGTAAAAAATTCAATCTGTCAAACTTCATTATCATTTCTCATCGCAGCCCGTAACTGTCCCACTGCTGAGCCCCGGTCTCCTCTCACAATGTAAGGGGGTTTTGGACATAGTGTAATCACGCGGGCCAAGTGCCGATCGGCAGAATTATAGACACCTTTGAGTCCTTGATGAAGAGCTCTCCTGTGTGTAGGTTTCCTTACGTTTACCTTCTACTGCTACTGTTTACCTTCACCGTATCAAGTGATAATTCATTTTTAATAGGTACATAACATTTGAAACTTAGAAGTATGAAAAAGACTGATTTGGACCCTGTAGCGGAGCACCGCAGGGAGCCTGCCTATCCTCGTAGTTGAGGAGACCTGCAGTGTACTCCACCACGTTGCTCCAGAGCGGATTATCAAGCTACCCCTGACGGGTACGGACATGCTATCTGACAATATCAACCAGCTCCGACGGCTCAACAAGCTCTGCGAAGTGCGGACGCGCTCAACAAATAATAGGCCTTATCAATCACCCATCCAGTACTGGCATGTTCGATCATTTAGGATTGACACAAGCTTCAAGCACTACGTTTTTCATGGCGAAGGTTGAAGTAATGCGACGGACGGCGCTCGGTGGCCCGTGACGTCACCCGGCCAGCTGACAGTCGGTGCAGCGACCGCCGCCCGTACCGCCCCTGACCACGACCGTAGCGTCTATTTTTATTCGTGCGTAATTGCGTATGTACTATGTACCAAGTAGACAGCACCGCGCCGCGCACTCGCCACGCGGAAACACTCACTCCATACTCTAAACCGATTGGACTTGTAGTCTGCTTTATTTATTATTTCAGTAGGTACCTATCTAACTTCTAATTATTTAATGACATTACTGACTATCAAAGTAATATAGATTTCTACGAAAGTATCGGGTGTTTCTATACGGCTAATTTAATGTAAGACAAAAGAGTAAATTATATAAGATTTATAAAAAGATAAATAATAAATACCTTAATATACCCAGTAGGTACCTAATGTGTACACTGTAGTTGTGACTGCAGTGAAGGCAGATAAAATGATATGCTGAACTTTACACCCAAATAACTATGCGAGCTCATTGGTCTGTGAAACAGGCTATGTCATGTACGAGTACATAATGACTATTAGAAATTTGATACGTTCGGTCCAAGAAGCGTGCTCGCGAGGCCGACCGTCGATTGACTTTTTTTTATCTGGATTCTCAATAGGAGTTGTAACGGAACTAACATAATATATCGTACCGCTGACAGCCGTCACTCATACGAGGGCGATATTCTTGCGGTCGTGGTGCACAAACCCATAAACTAGCCCTACCCTGACCCAAATTATTTAGGTCGACCCCTCGGTAACCAAAAAAAAAAAATTGGTTTCCTTTAAACTTCAAAGTTATGTAAGTTCCCGGATTGACTTCGAGTTTAACAAAGAATATTAATCTCCAAAACACATTTTTTAAGTATAATAAAAAGAACATAGAATTAGGTACACGCCTGCCCAAAACAAAGATTCGCGTTCTGGGTTCATGTGTATCGGGTTTCTTATTTTACCAAAACTTCTAAATGCACAATGTTGAATGTGTTATCGTTATCGTTAAATTCCTTATACTATCCTTATATTATTATCCGGAGTGACACTGGCTACCATTAAAAAAACTATATGATGGCTGTGTGACGCCATCTTCAAAAGTACCAAATTGAAGACCTTATTGAGCACATGTTATATACCAGTAGGTAGGACGTACATACAAAACAAACTTTGGCTGCAAACGACAGGCGTGTCTTTAATACATTATAGTCCCTTTTTATCGACTTCTCCGACTGCATTTCCTTAAACGCTTCATGTTATCTGTATCTAGCGTTCTAGCAATTTGTTAAACTTCCAAATGCGACCCGATAGGCAAGACAAACAATATGTGTTAAATAAAATGGAATGTAAACATTATCCTCGGCTCGTAAGTGAGCGGTCGCTGGCGCTAGCGGGAAAAGCGAAACATAATAACATACATAACATAATATGGGGTCGAGGGTCGCTCGTACGGCTTCGGGGATCGCGGTCGATGCCGGGACAAGAATCACATGCTGTACGGTGCGAGTCTGATATCGACTCAGACCAATAAAAACGTTTTATTATATCTATTCGTGTGGGACGGTACGACCGACACTTTATTTTTTTAAAGCGGCGCGCGATTTGCTTTTCTTTGGCCCATCATCGCGCCTCATCGCGGCCCATAAAAACAAACGAACGCTAGAAACGAGCGACGACTGCATGAACGTCTCCGCTTTACTCGTGTTTACAAAACAATCTCGTAAATTACCTATTGCAATATATATTTCATTTAATATTCCGATTGTTATTTTCGACTGTAATGCCATTGTTTATGGAGACGGAAAATATGCGCTTGTGAGAATAGCGTACAAAGACTAGCATTAGCTCTCGGCTTTGCCATTAACGGGTGACATACATAATAAAGGCAGATCTAGTAACCAATAATGTAATGTTAGGAAAACAT
>DWNI01000293.1:0-10170 GCA_018250175.1 Alychna victa
GTGCTTGACTACAAGCCCACGTGATGGAAAGCGGCTTTGATGTCTAATATGATGAGCGCACTAACTTAGTAGAAGCCTATTCACTCTCGACTTGAAGACACCAACATTATAATCGAATGGAAATGCCAATTATATTAGTATTAATGAATAATTAGTCAATAATAGAAAAAAGTTTAACGAACCGCCGTTAAATACAAAATTTTATACAACTAATTATTTTCTACTATACATTATTTTCTATATGGGTGTTGAAACCTCTCGAAAATCGCTAACGTAATGCAACGTCATTACGTCAGTCCTATACCGTATTCGCTTCCTCGACGCCTTCTCCTTATTAGTCTTTAAACTCAAAATATGTTGAATAACGAAACAAGAAAACGAATTGCACCGCGAGATCCTTACGTAAGTCCTTCTACTTATTCAGGTTTGAGCTCATTTTTCATTTTAAGCGTTTCAACCGCGACACGAGGTAACACTTTTATTACTGTAAGTAACTGTTACTTGTTATATCATTATATTATGAATAATGTTGAATTTTTTAAGTACTTGTACACTACAGACCATTTAATGAGATGTTCAGATAGATAGCTACCAGAGAGTTATTTAATCCTCACGTCTGGGCTAATTCAAGTCCAGGAGCGCGCAGATTCACGGTACAACAGTGGAAGTAGGTACATCTTGGTCCCTAACTTTATCAAAGTATAAGTAGATATATTGGAACACTGACTATAATAAATTAGTAGTAACTATTTACTAGATCAAATATGGCTAAGATACTATGTCTACGTAGATAATATGTTAGTCATATTTCGTTTTCTTATATTGAGGTCATTATTTGCAGTAAATTGATTAACAGTTGGTTATCCAGTGCTAATGGCGCGGTGTATTGGCGTTGTTCTCAAGTAGGGCAAAGGAAACGTTGCAGTGATCTCAATTGATGCCGTTTTAACCATCCTGCCGTCATCCCGTAATGGTGTCGATGTGATAATGCTCAGCCGGTGAGCGTCAGCGAGGAAGACGATCTTTAGGCAGGCGTGACCGAAGCGTAAAGTTGAGTAGCACGGAGATGTGTGGGTCACGAGTTTGTTATTATATTTGTATGTTTAGAGTTGGTTAGTGAGTTTCGTGGTGTGGGTTTAAAGAGGCCATTTAAGTATTACGTAAGCACTAAGGGGGAGGGGGTTCTTTGCTTTGCTTATTTTAAAGTAAAAGTAGGTAAAAGCGTTGCTTACGTAATAATTGAATGCCCTTAAACAACAGACCCTTAGCTTACCATTGATACGATAAAGGGGAATCCACAGCCGACGAGGAATGGCGACGTGTTGCCGCGGAGACGCAGCGACTGTTGGCGCCGGGAGGGGGCGTGGCCGGGGTTGGCAGCGTAGCCTTGCGTACTCCTGCGCCTTTGGGAGCGCCTTTGATATTATCCCCGCGTATGTCGGGCGGGCCGACCCAAGGGATTCTCAACGGTACCGGGGGCGCAGCAGCAGGGTTACTGTCGCCAGGCGAGCCAGCTCATCAGCTGATCTATGCGTCGCCATACGCGGATTACGCAAACTACGCCGCTCTGACTGCGGCCGCGAACCCGCTACTGACAGCTGAGTACGCCGCCGCCGATCACACGGGTGGGTTGTTCGCCCGTTAATTTTTCTATGACACGCATTTGATAACTTTTGAATAGTTGGTATAAAATACTTCTTTCAAGTGACAGCTATTAAATTTAAGTTTCAAGTTTAGGACTTAACTGTTCTAAAATTAAAATCCACCGAAGCGTGTGCCTAGATCAGTGTGACTAAGCCGTTAAGAAGTCACGCCTAACAATTATAATTTTAAGATGAAGACTTGACTTATGATACATTTTATCAATATTATTCATTTGTTATCAAATGTGTTAATTAATACTAACGCTAATTACGGTACCGGGTGCGTAAAATCGTCCAAAACACTCAATTTAGTCATAATCATTTAGGTAGGCCAAAACATAATAGAACAAATTTTATTTTAAAGTAATTTCCAATATAATTATTAAGAACATATTGTTTTAAAACTCAATTTTACGGTTATGAAGAGAGTATTTAACTGCATGGATAAGAATTAACCGTTGAATTATTATCAGTGACTCTAAGATGTGTCCTTTGTAACCCTTAAAGTTGCATGAATCGTTGTTAGAGCATCTATCATCAAAAATGTTAAAAGTATTTTAGAAGAGGATAATGTGGAAAAGATATAACTAAAATCAATTTTTTTACTCAAAAATCAGTTTTTACATATACAATACACATTAACATAATATGACAATGATGTCAAAACAAATGTGAGAGACATAAATCCAATCAAAATAATATATGTAACAATAATACACATATGGACATGGACATAATAATTACAACGTATGATAAAAATACATTAATGTAGTCAATAGACTAGACATGTACATAATACATAAAATTTTGTCTATTAGTATATTTTTTAGAAAGGGTCGAACGTGTTTAATACGTTTGCTCCTTTGATAGATGCTCTTAAACTTATGTTCATTTGAGACTAAGCTTGTCTTGCCCTATAGCTTACAGCACTACCACGTTTAAATCTGGAGTAGGTACAAATCAGCAATATGGACAATATAATTGTTATAAAATCCCTTCCGGTGACGAATCTGACACACTAACTTCGAAAACCGGTTCGTGAGTAAACTAACAACTAATCCTATTGTATGAAGTCAAAGTGTGTGAATTAAATGTTTTAATGGGGTTGCAGCGTCGAGGTACCTACTCGCTGGCTTTTGACATTGGCCGCAATTGCAGACCTCAGTAAGATACGACAGCCTTCAAGCTCCATCGTATCGACCGCATCATTTATACCGTCCCTGACTTTCTTTTACGCTTCCGGACATTTCTAAAGTCATAAAAGCCATGATCAACAATATTAGCTTAAGTTATATACTCTAAGTTCGACGTAGCATAGTGACTCGATTATGTACCTACGATGTTATTAATTTTAAACGATTCTTGTTTTCGTCTATAGCTGTTTTGTACAGTCTCATATAAAGTATATTTTGTTTTCGAACAAACAAAGAAATATAATTATTTATTACTTATATAATAACAGAATAATATAATTATTTACACAAAGTCATATAATTTTATTTCAGATATTTATTACAAATTTTATTTGATCGTTATATTGAATGTGGCAGTTTTAATAGATTTCCCTGATGATAAAAATTTATTTGAACTTCATTGGCAGTCGTCAATTGAAATCTTTTTAGTTACCGATGTTTCATATACAAAGACATAGATTATATTTGATATAAACATTATTTACTTATCTATCTTTGTTTTCGATGCTGATCGCATTACGCAGCATCCGTCATTTCATAGATCTTGTGATAACCCTTGCTTGTAACACAACTAATCTATTAACATTTTGTTAATGTTGAACCACACGTCACACAATTTTTTACTTATTTCGTGTTAAATTCCTGCATGTTTACATACATTACCATTGTTTAGACTTCCAGAATGTGAATAACAATTAAAATTTGTTTTTATTAACCGTAAAATCTCTGAATGTCGAAATGTATTTCACGAACGATTCAGCGATACAAGCAAAAGGGACCAAATACGATTTGATTTTTTAAACAACATTACACACTTAATATTTTAACAATTAACCACACTGACGTTTTATTCCGCTTGTTCTAAAGCCATCTGTAAAAAATGTGATAAATTAAAAAGCCGCTAAACAAATTAACAATTTAAAATAAAAGAAACCGATCAGGCTGATTAGTCAATAATTACGATTTTTTATATCAGATATTAAATCAGGGTTGGGTTAACATTTCCCCTGTTAAGTTAAGAATTTTATAACAGGTATAATTATAAAAAAACAATTAAAATCAATGATCAATACGCATCAGCCTTACATTAAACGTAGCTTTGCACAAATCGCTAACCTACGTCAGTATTTTGGCTTCATGAAAAATAGAAATATAATTATCGCTGCTAATAATATTGGATTCGTCCTTGCACTTAGAGGAATATATTACGTTTATTTCTTTCCTCTAAATACATTTTTATCGCTGGCGTTGGAACAAGTCTGAAGATATTGCGGTGAATACACATGAACATCAGGACTGTGAAACATTCTAGGCGAAAATACACTTAACGCCTTATAATAATAACGTAACATTTTGTACAACACACGCGTTGCAGAACATCAAATGTTATTTTATTGTTATATAATTATGTAACTGTCGTAATTTATTTACTTATTAGCCATATTATTATATTTATAAACATACCATAGGTTAAGTATTATTATTATCTTATAAAGATTTTTACGTAGTTTAGAAATGAGTGAGCTTAATGAGTATACAGCCGTGTTTTGCGTAGATTCATTGAATCTCAGTTTATTCTATCGAGTCAGAGTATTTACTACCTTATGCCAGCCATTACCTGTACCTTGCGGGTCTGCTATTGCCCGATATATTAAAGATTTATTTTGTTATATTTTCCAAAGCAGTAAAGTATATAGGTAATCGATAGGCGTAGATAAGCATAATACTTAGTAGATATTAGTGATACTGCCAAATTAAAGTTTGCTAAGAAAAATAATATATCGATGATAATTTGGCAGTGATAGATACTATTCGGGATTTTAGCTTTAGTTTTCTATGAGATCAGTTCGTTTTAAATGAGATTAAAATTTCTTTTCAGCATTTATGTTAACAATTTGGGCATTGTTTTGCATAGATTAATAGTATTATTCTTCGTTTTATACTATTTATTGAGAGTAACTGTCTACAAATATTGCGATCAAAATTGCTTTATCGTTTATTCACTCAATATTTACTCTAATTATTTCGTCCACGATAGAACAATCATCATTTAGAACATAAAATGAGGGATTTAGACTCTTTGTCCCTACGTTAAGATATGCCACAAACAAACAAGTGGAATCGGAGTCCAGCATTAACTTATCATAATTAAAAAAAGTCTATACACGCTAAATATCGATCTATCCTGGACGAAACAAAAGAACTTATCACATTGTATTCTTTATTTCTTTTTCAATAAATCAAGGTGCGTCACAACGCAGAACTTATTGTTTGTAAAATGCTCTGCTTAGACCATGTTAAATGTGAATATGCCGCTAGGTGTCGTGCGGAGGGCGGGGCGTCTCGCGCAAGTGAGGGAGCACCCTTACCAGCGCACTGCCTTACCCGCGCCCTAATACCCAATTCACAAGGTGAGAAAACGCGCGCATGCTTACGATGAATACGCTTGCTTAAATTGGTGTCTTTAAGACGAACACACGATGTACGAGCTTCAACAAAAACGTGCCAACTCAAAATGTGTCGTTATTGTTCTTCATTGTTTTACGTAGTATCGCTGGTTTTATAGATCGTCGATTCGTGTATAATCGTTGTCCTTCAATGTCATTCCTATTGTATCACTTGCAACGCGTTATATATTCACAAATTGTATTCGCAGGTGAATATTATTTAGTTTTGTACGGAAACTGTTCGTCTTAAGCTTCATGTCTCACGGTTGTAGTATGAATCACGAAGTTTGTCGTAGATATCTCTCTAGCAATCATATTCATCAGTAAGAATGCGTGGGTGCCTCTGCTTTATTGTCTCTCTTTGTCCTTTTTCAATTTATTATTATTATTATTATGTACTTATTAGTTATCGAGTAGTTGAATAGGAATATGACGTGTTATGCCCATCACTACTTCATATCGGATCTGAAGTGAATCTGCATAATTTAAAACTGTGATTTTTATATTTTCTTTTTTTATAGGTTTTTTAAATACATGTTGTGATGTGAAGTTTGCAACTGGTTTCGTTTAGAGACACTTTACGGGCGAATGAAGTGTTGGCATAGTCGTAACTTTGTTTAATGCTGCAGTTGCAATATTCACAACATGACTGTGTCTCAAGTAGTCTACATTGTCCGAGCAAACGTTCGGGTGTCGTTTAGAAATATTTGCGAGGAAAGAAGGATGTCGGTTACATTTTCTGCTATTAATTTATTTGGAGTTTATTTACCTATCTTTAGAAAGCTTCACATGTTTTGTGTTCAACTTTGCCAAATAATACAGCAGGTGCTAGTTTTGGGTTGTGAAATCCTTCTTTCCCGAGTTTCGCCCAGTATTAGTCAAAGGGAAGAGCATTTTCAGAAGTTGTGCCATCAATCCAGTATTAAACAAAATGCCCGTCCTTTGACTTAACGTTTTCTTATCATCACAAGTTTTCTTAGTCAATATAGGATTTTTATACGAGAAAATTTAAGCTAGTTGTTTCTACTTTGCCTTAGGTATTATATTTTATCTACTTTCGTATATGAAGGTTATTATTATTAAGATTTGCACTTGTGTCCTTGTGGATGTAAAAGGGCATCCAAATGCCTTTTACGTATTATCACGCTTTATATAGAATGGATTATATAATCGGATTGCTATCCAATATATTATTTAATTAAAATATGACGATGTCTGTGTAAAATGTTATTTCAATTGTTGATTGTAAATATTAAATGCATTTCAGAAGGTATACATTGCAATAAATTGTCTGAATTTTAAAAAAGGTTTTTTTCTTTTAGCTGGTTAGGTACGCGATTAATTGTTAATCAAATTTATACTGGAAATTTGTTTTATGATATGAGTCGATAAAGTTGATGACGTGCAGTCATTTTGGTCAATTGTAGCCTCACAAGACTAACACGCAACTCCACAAGGCCAAGTCCCCGTTTGTTTACATCATAATTACGAAATGCACTGTCATAACTGCTATTGTCACTTGCAGACTATTTGTAACTATGTATTTATATTATATGAGTCACTAACATGCAAATATGTAATGACATATTGATACGATATCACAAACTAATTAACAACTTTAAGAGAATGCTATCATATACAATTATATTGAAATTATGCAGCGATGTGTTGAATAACTTACATACTTGCATTGGGGTGCTATGGTTATACATAAGTGATAAAATGATTACCTATGCTTGTTTGTCTGGGCAGTGCTTGAAGCATCCATACGAGAATGGCGCAGCATTCGATATGTGTCAAGCATTGCTCGTCTGGGAACTATTGGGCATTTTAATCCTATACTGTAGATTATCATTATCATACTAAATTATTTTAACATTTTCAACCATTAACTGTAACTGCGTCAACTAATTATATGAGAGGACCCGTGTATAATTTTATTAACTGGACCACGAAGAGAAAGTTTTCCGCGGCACGAATGCCTGATAGCCTCCCTTAGATTATTTTATTGAAATCTTTTTATTATATTTGAATTCCGTACACCGGTCTCAACGATCCGAGTTCACGATTTATCGTTTTCGTTAGCTGCATGTCGTGCCGGGCCCGTACGTGGAATCACCACTTCGATCAGTTCTTTCGAGTCGATGTCAACTACCTGTTGACTTAGCGCCCTTCTGTATCAATATTTGTCATAATGTCTAACACCGGGACGTATCAAGTATGTTCAACACGCCGGCGTGAGCAGCGAACGATAGCGTTGAACGGAGCTCGCTTTGAGCGGACCGAGACATTTTGATCGATACTAACATTCTGTTTTCTCTCTTCTCGTTAACCCGCTAGGTGAGTGCTAAGGAGAAACGGCCGCCCGCACCGGACCCTAAGTCGTCGCGTAACATACTCATCGGAACATCGACCACATGTAGCTATAGCTGTTGGGCCTTTCACGTTAACATATACTATGTATTTTAATAGTCTAACTATTAACATTTATATGCCTGTTATGTTTATAACATGATGAACTTTATTAACATTTTTTTATAATATTTTTTTTTTGAAGTGGCACACGCCATCGACTATATTTACTGTATTGTATCATGTACTTCTGTTGTCGCTTTGTCGTGTTGTCGTTGAAGCACGAGTGTTGTTAGGTTACCCTGACCTTACGCGGCGCTAAATTTAATGGTAAATCTTTATTGTTAGTTATTTAATAGTTATAGTTTAATCATATTTTTAACTTTTCTCTATGGACGTTTTATCACAAATGAATTTAGCGCCGTTACAATATCAATTGATTACAAATTTGTTAAGAAAATGTTCAAACATTCGTAAATAGGTTGTTTGAATGAAATAGCTTGTACACTGTTTTTTATGTTCAAATAAATGAACAAAACAAGCGATCAGAGGCTTTGTTTAAATGAATTAATATGGTTGCAAATTAGTTACAATACATTGATTCAGCAATAACTGTTACAAATTTTGCCTATTTTAAAATATTAAAGCGTATACTCGTATTATATTAGAAATAGATTTATAGTACAAATGCACAAAACATCTGCGCCGTACAGGATCCCCGTTACGCTGTATGAACACTCAAGTGACAGTTCAAACTGTCAATCGTAAGTATCAAATGGTCATTTCTTCACTGAACCCTCAGCATCACTTTCGGTTTGGACTGATTTCACGTGATAGGTGTCTTTTAGGTTACATTTCGTGTACTTATTGATTCTCATGCAGTATATTACGGCAATACATTATATACTTTAAAACCAAAGACTATATATTAATGTAACGTCACGATGAATTTTTAAAATTACAGTAATGTTTTACAAAAGTCTTCCTTAAATATATTAACAGATACGAGGATCAATATGTAGACGAAAAATTTAATATTTTTGTTAGAATATATTTGAATAGCATAGCCTTATTCTTTTTATGTTATAGCTTATTATTTATGCGTAACAAATGGAATATTAGTGCATCCCAAGTGCCTTAATAAATTAATGTACAATCTTTTCATATTTGCGATTCTATAAAATTTGTTGAATCATTATTTAATACTTAAGTAAAGGTAGAGAATATTAAATTATTGTTAACTTTACTAAATGTTAATGTTAAAAGTATATTGTCTTCAGTTTTGAATTATCATTAAGGTACCTATATAATCTCCTTATAATCAACCTTTTTAATTTTGTGCGTAGATTTATAAAGTATAATACATAAGTTATTTTATAATGGAGCCATTGCTGAAATCTCTCGTTGAGAATCTCGGATTTGAATATCTCATTAATACATCTCTGTTTTTGGGAAAGTAAAACGCAAAAGAAAATGGCCGTTAAAGAAAACTAACAGAACTCCAGATGACATCCAAACATTCAGGATTCATTGATAAATATTAACGTCATTTTTTATATTAGTTATTTGTTATGTATATACTTTAAATGGTGTTAAAAAAACGCAATAATTTTACAATATTCGTTGTTAACTTTAGTGCAATAGATGTGTTATCACAAATTTATATTTTATTGAAAAGGTGAGACTCGAGTTTGGTCGAGCGCTATATAGCTCTATAGCTCTATAGCTCTGCATAAGATCTGATATTGAGATTACGGTAGATATCACGTTGGTTGCTTGAGTAAAATTATATTTCTTTATAATTGTTTTTGGAAATTGATGTTTCTTGATTACGAATATTGATAGAAGATGTAACGGAATCTATTGCGTAGTTATGTAAGTGCTTTTTATATTAAATGATTAGATTTTACGTTAATAGTACTAAGGCCGGGCGGCCTAGACAATATTCATATTGTTAGCAATTAGGAAATTCTCAAACGTTGACATAATCCATTAAAACATCAAAGTTAATCCCTATAGAAAATCTATTCTGTAATTTCATCATTGCTAACAATTTTTACATTGTTTAGAGAGCCCCAACACTGATCTTTATACTATAAATAAACAATAATAAATAATATAACATGATAATACTTTAAAACCTGTATGTTTGCGACTTTTATCTACTTATCATATTTGCAAATTGCCATTTCTATGGAACTCATAATAAACCTGCAATAGTGAGACAATTCAAAGTAACACTAACTTAGTTCCTCGTCACACCACGTGGCGCTGATGTCGCATCGAATATCGTTATTAAGAAACTAACAATCACTTGTTTACTATTAATTAGTAAGTTTATATTATAGAGATCAGTGGGCACGTTATAGGAATATTGTTGTTGTTGAACAACTGTCATTATTCAGTTATTTTCTTGCATCTTCCATTTTATTACATAGTGAGCTAATAACCTTGTAAGGTATACTTAGGCTGCATCAGTTCGACGAATAGTGTCATAATTCGAAAAATGTTATTGTCAAAATTGTTAATTATTTA
>DWNI01000294.1:0-10158 GCA_018250175.1 Alychna victa
GGAGCCGTCGTGGACGGTCCGCGGGCTGGAGGGGGACGTTCGGTTCCGGCTAGCCGCCGTCGCCGTCAACAGCAAGGGCCGCTCGCCGCCCGCGCGCCTCGACGACGTGCTCTTCAGGGACCCCGAGAAACGAACAGGTGAGAGACCTGACCTTCTCCATGGTTCTTATTAATAAGCCGATCTCAGCCTAAGACAGAATCGTACCGTCGTAATCGACTCAACATTTCCTCGGACTTGTCCACACAGTTCATTGTGACAACAATTAAGCATCTCGTTAATTAAAGAGAACATGAATAAATTTAACAATTGTAAGCTAACTTTGTCAAGCAGCAATCTATAACAAATATAAGAAAGTTAGTAGTGTGTATACCGTAGTAGCCAATTTTATGTTAATATGTAGAGCCCAGACGTAGGCGATGGTCACGGTCGCGGCGATCGTCATTCGGCTCAGCTAATGCCAAACTCGATAAGCAGAACATGACTCGTAACATTGGACGGGAACAACACAGCGCTGTCTATAACTAGTTTTCCTAAATCACTCAGCGAAACTCGATTTGAAGGGTAGGGCCGAGTCCCGCGGGATCGGCGGCCGCACTGAGTGGCGACGGGGGCCCTTATCCCGCTGGAATTATTAGCTCCGGAGAAAACATTAGGCTCGCCGAGAAAATATAACTAACAAGGAAAAGTGGCGATACTCGGACGCTCGACATTTGAACTCGACGGCATCACGGCTCTAGCTTTTATCTCGACGTAAACACCGCAATGATGGCCTGAGCAGATTTGTTTAGGATTTCGTTTTGGTACTTTTTACTTAATTCATTTGGAATCCGTATAATTAAATAAGTCAAAGGAAAACTTTCGATTCGTTTTTAACAGTAATGCCTACGTTGGTGTTTGGTATTTAGAATATTTAAAGTTTACGCAGAGAACAAGTTATAATGTGTTACGAATACATATTATAATTTAGAAAATAAAATATTACACAAACTTCAATACCGGTTTGAGACACAAATCTGTTGACAGAGGAGCCAATCAAATTCAGATTTTTTATATTAGAGGCTTATTACTTAATATCAAACAATCATAAAGAAATAAAACATTAATAAATGTCAATGTGAAGTAACCCTTCTGTATAAAAAGTTACGGTCGCATTTCCATCGTAAACCGGATCTTCAGTAGACATCAGTATCGTCAGTAAGTGGCCTCACTTAGTAGGAGCTGAAAAGTTTTACACTTTATGATACAAAATTCACACATAATGCCTAGCACAGGCACTTGTCGTTAGTGGCGTATCACACCTGATAAATGCGTGTGCACCTACATTTTAACATGTGGTTTACAATAATCTCGTCCATAAACCGACACCTACTGGTATAACACATAATGTTTTTACACCTTCTAAATTCGATCGTTACCTGTCAGTCTTTCGCCAAAAACCTGCTTTTTAAACTGGCACGCTGCCTACTAAGGACTAAGGCACGAAGTGGTAGGTCGTTAGCTTTGCGGAGGAACAACTAGTAACGGAATAAGTCTGGCGCGTGGCGGTAAGGTTGGCTTTCCGGTCTCGGCCGCTCGCGCTGGCGCCGCGTGGGATTGCAGCCTTGAGATAATCCTATTTTAATTAAACGGCAATCCACCTCTGAGATTAATCAGCAGATTTGGACCCCGCCTTGCCCTCGATCTTACCCTGCGATTAAAGAACGTCACTATAATTATAGCCCCAATTATCTATGTCGAGGCAGTCGCTGTTTGTCGTAGTCTGGATTATGCTTTTAATGCGTAACGAGAAGTAGATCGTACACGACGTTAGGAAGGTATTCACCAAAGCAAGTTACGCATTAGATGGCTCTCGTGATACATTTACTGACGTCCCTGTAGCTACACTTTGCTTATTTAGTTTTTTTATTATTTTATTAAATTTATTTGCTAGTATTGATTCAATATTTAATTTTATGTGCCACGAAATTGCAATTACAGCAACATATTATACCTACAATAAAATGTCATTAATGTCTACAGCGAAACCTTCAAGACCCAAGCAGAAGTCAAAAATAACTTTCGTAGGGTTATAGTAATATTTAAATGTACTGAAATAATATAATATTATTTTTCATTCTTGGAGTAGGCTAGGCACTACGGCAGAAATCTGTCACGGGGTTAAATTTTGCACATTGGATTTTTTTTTTATTTTATGTAGGTAGGCTTTGTTATCGATATAGAGACTAAATATATTTTTCTTAATATTGTATGTCTGTGTATCTGTCTGTACGGGCTTTAGTGAAATCCACTGGATTTAGATCTTCATAGATTTAGATGAAACTTGGTATGTTCGTAGCTTATACGAGTATAACAGGGGTGATACTCGAATGGACGTTTATGCCTGTTCAACGTAATAACTAGTTAAGCGTTTATTAATTATTTACGTTTGAACGTAATTAAATTATTTTGATTGAACGAATCAGAATAAAACTTGGCACTGAGATAGACCATGACCTGGATTAGAACATCATCCTGGAAACAAGTCCCCATGGGATGAATCCCATAGTTTAAAGTTTACTCCAATCCTGTTAGTGACACAATGACACGTTATCTACTCCGCCGCAGGTCAAGTTCGGTTTGCATAATTTTTGCTAATTAGTTTTAGCAGCTATTTGTTTGTCGGGTCGCTCATCGCTCATGCTCGCCAATAGTGCTAGTGCTGAACTCCGTCTACTACAAAGCTCAAGGTGTAAGACGAGGAACGTTTGTAGGGTTCAGTAGTCGCCTAGGAACTCGTCGTTTCCGCATATCCATCAGTTCTTCCGCGACTTTGTTTATAGGCTTAACACTAGGAAGAGGCGATTTGACATAGATGTGGTAAAATAAGTCTATCAGTTTCCTACGATCTAAAACTAGACGTAATAGGCGTATCGTGAATGAGATCCTTTAGCGGAGTCCTCGTAGGGGAGTACATGCGACGTAAACTCGCCTGCAGCCTCCAGATAATCCTATTTTAATTAAATGTTGATCCAACGGCAAGACTAATCAAGGATCCCTGAATGCCGACGATACGAGCCTCCGATCTTAGTGAAGCGCGCCGATCGTATTACCTCACAACGACTCGCCGAGGTAGTGCCTCTGTAAACTGTATTGTTTGAGTAAACTTCATATTCTTATACAAATGCATACTTACATACATATTATACAAATAATACAGATCTTATGCACAGTAATTGATCTAGGTGGGAGTCCTCGCAATTTCCATCAATTGTTCAGTACAAACCTTAACTTGAATTGACCCTCACGTTGATGTATTAAATCTAAAATGATTAAGTATTTATCATCTTTTGCAGCAGTGCTCAAATCTTTATTACGAGTATATAGACAACAACTTAAATGCGCCTTTTTCTTGTTTTGATACACCTGACCTGACCTGACCTGACGTGACCTCGTTGCTATGTATCATCAAATTGGATGGAGCCAACCCCAAAAATCTGAGTAAAAATAGGCTAAACGTCACGTGGTGAAATCACTCGAGAAACTAACCTTCAGGCTGGCGGCCCTTTAATTTCTCGGTCCGAAGGGCGCGGCGGTGGCGCTACCTCGCGGAGAAAGGTTTCAATATCGACCATTAGATCTTGTTAGCCGACCGTGACGTTTGGCTATCGGGAGCATTTCATAAATAATGTTTATCGTTACACTTTACGCTTCATTTGCAAGATGCCAGCCATCTTTAACTTAAATACGGAGTAGGTAAATATTTGCTTATGTCAAGGAACTTGATTCCGTGTTACATTTTTTTCAATCAACAATTTTCATGTATCGGGGCCAGTCTATACAAGTGTTAGTGTAAGCTACACAGGTTCATATGCAGCGAGAACATTATTAGGTACATAGAAATTATTTTCGTAGCGCAGGAGTACTGATGCACGGTGCCTTAGAAAGAATGAAATAATATTTATTTAAGGTATCCTTAATACACTACATTAAATAACTAGACGAAAAATACAATAACCAGATTGTTACCCGTCCTCCGTATAGGTTCTTCACTGTGCGATTCCATTGACTTTCAGTGTGGGCTCGGCGCGGCGGCGCGGCGGCAGCTCCATGAGAATGTGTCATTATTATTTGTAATGCATACCGACAGCTACTTTGTTAAATATTTTAAATATTGGCGATAAATTGTAATCCGTAATTAATCAAGCTAGCGACAGTGATCCCGACCGCTCGACACCCCTCGAGCCCTCGACACCAACATCTCAGTATTGACACTAGATCGAAATTCAATTTTGGTGAAAGGATATTTTTACCTACATAATTTACCTTGCGAAACGACTCGGCACCGCCGGCGGCTGACAAACAAACGAAAGGCAATAAATTTGAAGGAAATTGAAAACAAACAGCAGCTGGTATCTGCGACAATGAAACGCGGAGGCCGATTGAGCCGCGCCGCCTCCCGCGCTGCTCCCGGAGACACCTACACGGAGCTGCTCCGGCGAGCGGCCGCTCTCGGGGGCGATTAACATAACACTCGGAACATACCGCTTAGACGATATCGAGTCGTCAAAGAGACAGAAACGCCTATAGCTTCCGACGGACGTATTAATAGAACCCAATTCGTGTGAATTGTTATTATATTTAATTGAGCTCATTAAATTTCGAGCTTCACTAATGTAATTTGTTTGTTTCAATTTAATTTCGTTCCAAACCTACATACACGGAAGAATCCCAGCGCAGACCGGAGATGCCGGGAAGGAACAATAAAACAAAGCCCGCCAGTCGCCACTCAACAAATCCGGGATAACAAGCACTCGTCGCCGCAACTACTCACAAATTAGCCTCGCGAGCCTCCCGCGTCGCTCGCCTCTTATTTGGTACAATTCGTAAATTTATGTAAATATACCGCCACGCGGAAGTGCAAAGCGGTGTTCCCGCAAGTTACCTGGTGCATGTAATAAACACGTCGGGCCCGCATTAGCGCCAAATGAGGCGGGCGCGGGACGTGAACGCGACGATGCGACGACGTTACGACCCGCCCCATACACTAAATTAACGACTACTTGACAAAACTTGAATCGCTCAGGTAAATATTTTATAGTTTTCGGGTTTCAAACAAAGAATAGTGAAGACCACTATTAATAAAAGGATCTAGGTACTATTAGTAGATTCAATTAAGTACTGATTGGTAGAAATCTATTTGCAGTTAACCTGAGAAAATGAGAAGTATTACGATAACATTTTGCCTCTTAACAAGCTGAATAATAAAGTTACCTAATTACTTTTTAGGGCCCCTTTGAAAAATCGGAACCCATTTTGTTTCGACATGTCCGTCCGTCCTGGTCTAGCTCAGAGATCCTTAGCACTAGACAGCTTAAATTCGGTATGGGTATACATATCTACGAGTATTTACCATGCCAACAAAGTGATAAAATAAAATCTTGTAAGATAGCTAGGGTACCTCCCCTACAGATAAAGTCGGAATTAATTTTTCTTCTCGTCTAGCTCATGATGTGGGATATCGTTGAATAGGTCATAAAGGTTAACGAGTAATTGAGCAAGTACATAACTATACATTGGTCGTGGTCTAACACAATGGTCAGATTATTTTGGTGTAGGAGACACGACTCGTTCTAGCTCCTTCGCTTTATGCCGTTGACACATAAAATACACTTTACAAATTGACCATATCTGTGTCACTTACGCAGGTAAATGCTCTCCTATAACATGATTAATAGAGATCTATCTCCAGAGTGCCAAGTGCCACTGCACTCCAGCCTCGCCTCCATTCCTGGCTACGGCTGTCGCCGCGTCGGTCGTACGGCGCCGCGGCGTAGGTATACTCGTAAGCTCTCGCAACATATTAGCACTAAATAGGTTAACATTACCCGCTACAGAGCCGGATGCGACCCTCACGAGCTACGTATACGTTCCCAAACCGTCGGCGTGCATTAGCATTAATAATAAAAAAACGCTTTCCACCTGCCAAGACGGCAACGGGACGACCGGGACGACCGGGACGACCGGGACGCGGCCTTTGAAATTATTATATCACCTTCTAAGTGTAAGTAATAATTTACATCGTATGCTGTATCTAATGCACATCGATTGAATTAATTAGCCTGCGGCCAGTGTAACAGGCACTCGACACTAGTTTACAAATGATTTTATCAATTACAATATGGAAATGTACGAGTAATTTTTTTGTTAAGTTTATCAACGTATAAGTTTTTAAACAAACTTATTATGGATTTTAAATATAATATATCCTCCTGTGATTCGGTGAACTGGTTCTTTATCTGTGGTTAAAGCACTTTGCCCAATTATATCGGAAAGGCTTTGATGAAAATTTAGGCTACTTTGAAGCCAGTGTATTTTATTTTCATTTACAGTTACTGAAGTAACTTTCCTCGAAACCAATTTTGATTTCAATGTCTCTTTCTTTCTAGTCAACATCTTTCCAATTTAATAAATATGTATAATCAAAAGGATTACGTTAATATTATTGTGTTGTACTCGTAATGTATAAAATGACACTTATTAGTTTCATAATGAGATTCCTGTGTAATTGCGAGGCCGTGTAGCACCAATATTGAACGTTGCTGCCGTGCGGCCACCGACGTCGTTCATTAATCATATCCCTAACTACGTTAGCCAACACGCATAAACATATTACAATTCCATATGGCTCCAGCCCAAGCACGACCCACTGCCAGGTCTATCCCAGAGCTACCCCAGCTAGAAACACGATACGGCTGAAAGGCCTACGTCAGATTATTATTTTACCAACAAGAACCCGCCAGTAACTCTGCGTACCTCTCGTCTCGACTAGTCAATGGTACTAGGTACTAGGTACTCGTGTTTGCTTGTCCAATTAGTTGATCGTGTCGGTTACATCTCATTATATTTTACAAGCAATATTGTTATTAAGAAAACACTGCGAATAAGAGCCGAAAACCGCTTCTCGGAATACTTACTGAATCGTAACAGAGTAATTAAACAATTCCCTTGATTACTTATCTAAAATTCAATTACTGGTGACGTAATTCACCCCGTTAGCTGCGAGCTCCGTCCGCAGACTATAAATGATGCGAGTCTCGTGAGCCGTGAGCCGTGAGCCGTGCGCCGTGCGCCGTGCGCTGTGCGCCTCGCGTCCCTGTGTGTGACACATACTGCGTGCGATGCTGAGAATTATCGCGTGTAGTGTCGCATGGGAACTTCTTACTGCGTGCTAGCTTATGACTTGACACCCTTCAGTGTCGGGATGCATCAAATAGGGGGAAACAGGCGATCAATCACATTTCTAATGAGCAACAATACATTTGTACAATTTGTTAGAGATGTCGACAGACTTGTTGCAGTGGCCACGTTATACCACGCCACAACGAATACCGTATCTTCCTAACGATATACATAGATACTTAACAAAAGGTTAATATGCGTCATCGTTCATCGTTTTATTGTAAATGTTTAAATGGAATTGAAGAATGATTAATTTAATTTGACACTAACGTACAACATAGACGGAGGCACATCCGCACTGAACCGAACGAGTTAAATGTATCTAAACAGAGCACCCGCACAGAATACAATCCATTGAATGTGTTCAAAGCACGTACTTAATTTAGGATCAAATCAGATAATGTGTTACAAACGCTACAGCACTAAGGAGATACGTTCGAGTTGAAAGCATTAGAGGCGCAAATGTACGGCTCATTTGCCGGAGTAGCGGAACGTGGAGCCATTGTGCCGGCGGCGGATTGCCGCGCGATATATAACCGTCGCAGATCAATCGCGTGTTTCCATTAACTCGATCGCGTGAATCCCCGCCGACACTGCAGCCACACTCCTCCTCGAAACTGATGTACGAGCTAGAAACTCCCTCTGTGAACGTCTTTGTTACGTCGTTACGCCAATTTTACCGAATGGGAACAATTTCGGCCCTAATAGAATGCCTTGTGAAGTTCCGTCGTGCCTTTAACTTTCAATTCAGAAATATCATGTACACGCGACTTGGTGGAAATGTTCTACAAATGGAAAATGCTAGTTTGTTGGGTGATAGGAACGGAGCGCTTGGGAAGGCGAGGTCTTCTATATTATACACTCGTACAAACGTGCCGTCACTCTAACAATAGTCACTTGTACAAAGAAGCAATAGTGTTCTTGACTTCATTAATAGCCTTTTGAGATGTTTTCCCGACTAATACATCATTTACTAAAAGTGCTTCATTTCATCCCAACATCCCCAAAAATGGGAATGAGTATACTTGTATTCCTAGATAACCTGTCTGAGTTTCAAAACATGAGGCTATCGTCACTAAACATACGATAATATAATTCCGTGTAAGTGTTCGTAAGGTTCAATTTAGGTTGTAGCGATGTTAGAACAAAGCATCACAAACACTATAATTTGATTAGTATTGTAAATGCGTTTGCGTCCATCTTGAACTCGAGTACCAATTCCACGCCGTTGTCGCTGAAGATCAAATTATAACTGGCGCAGCGCCGCGAGTAGCCGCCGCGCCGTCCCGTCGTCGTCCCGTCGCCGTCCCGTCGTCGTATTGTCGAGCATTTGCAGCAGTTGAAACATTTACTCGGAATAACATCGGGTAGAATTGTGTAAGATAGTAAGTCGCGACACTACGAATTGCGTTAGTACGTTGTTTGGCCACTGGGGAACTAAACGTAGTTTGCGCGCACTGGTGGCTCGAAATATAAAGAGAAATCATTTTCATGTTGTGTTACCTATTATTTAGACTTCACCTAAATTAGTAGGTAATCTTTCTTCGTAATTGAGGAAGCCTGCTGAACTACCGAACCTACCTGGCAGCGTCTATAGACGTGTATAATGAGACAGAGCGGCCTCTAGCAATATTACAGCAACACCTTAGTTATGTATGACTCAGCTTGGCTCACACCGATCTGGAAGACATACAAGTAAAACTTGTCGTCATTGTAGTTCGCCATTGCAGCTATACGACAGACGGGTACATAGATAGCTTCAATATGCTTGAAGTGGAGCGCGAGGAGGACCTCACATCGCTACACAGCAACAACGCAGCTGCACCGACGATATGCTGGAATCATTTAAGTCCGAGCGCTCTCTTTGAGCCGTATTTACTGCTTTGATTGAGCTGGAATAAGGCTGATTTATGATTCCACAGACGAGATTTATTCTTTGGGATTGGAGCAATACTTCGTCTCTTTCCCTCGCGCGTGGTTTCACATTTATCAAGATTCGTATTGATGCAGTTTGCGAAACAATTGCTTTTACTATTCCTATCTAGTTATAGACGAGAACTTATTTGTTCAGTGTGTAAAGTTACTAGGATATGTTGTGACCCAGTTGGAATATGATACATACCAACGTGCACCTAAGTTACGAATCGAAATTTGGATTTTATGATAAAATAAAATATAATTGCTTTTTTAACTCACATTTTCATAAATAACTGATTAAAGATCTAAAAGAAATTTATCGATAATTATTAAAGGAGGCAACTATTAAAGGAGGTCAGTGATTAAATAAACATAATTCAACAATACACTTTACTATTACGAATACCGACGGTGACACTACTATGCTACTACACGCAACGTCTACGGCCTACGGTCTACGGTCTACGGCCTACGGTCTACGCGCTTCATCCGCAGGCGCTACGCTGTGTGTTGAAATCGTCGGATCCAATTAATGTTAAAGATCTACGGTCACACTAATATCTAGAACACGAAATCATAGCTAAAATCACTGTCCAATGTTTAATCACACCTTGGTCGCTTTTATCAGTAGAACGTTCTAAAAGTAAACATGATGCGGCAAATGAAATACATGTGCTGATGCTGATACACACGGTGATATTCTATTAAGCGTTTATACATACATTTGTTAATTGGCTTAATTTAGTGCGACTTGATAGAGCTCTTAAGAGACTATTATTAGCTCCACGACATGATTTAATCGCTCAGGACTGAGCACAATAACTGTGTAATTGCTCGTCGCCGACCGATTTCACATTCAAAACTTAGCACGCAGCGCGCACACGTAATCGGTTCATGTGTAATAACTTTGAATTTAACGCTCAAATGGCCATAAAAATAATTTAAAACGTGGAGCATTTCATTAAAATCGCGAAATATACGAGTAAAATTATAGATGCAATATTTCGGCACGGATTTGTCGGA